>CAOLHI010002067.1:0-298315 GCA_948474755.1 Ctenosaura bakeri
GCTTATGAAAATAAGAATTGGTATTCATTTGTACTGCTTACAACACATGTTTTGCCTCAGTTATGTGAGCCAAGATTTATGTGGACTTTTATTCTGTGTACACTTTACCTATGGGATAGGACAGATTGCATTAGTGAACAGACTGCATTGGTTCAGCTTGTGTGCATATGATGGATGTGTATAAGCTTCAGGACAGGCAACATATCCTACATGTGTCAGAAACACATGTGAACCTGGGCCTCAATTCTGTGCAAAGTTGGCTTTGTCTAAGCCTACTGAAAAGAGTGCATAACATCGGGTTGCATATATAGACTTCACCATGCCAGAGATCTGTGTGAACTTGCTCTCAGCCACAGTCACTCAGTTAGAATAGATTTCACTGACATCTTAAAGACTAACAAGTTTATTACTACATGAGTTTTCCTGGACTATAGAGCCTAGAAGCCCATGAACATTTTTGACTTTTTGAATGCATGATGTTGCGTGTCTTCAAGTCATTTCTTATTTATGGAGACCCTATGGGAAACCTAGCGTAGGATTTTATAGGCAAGGATCTATTCAGAGAGGGTACAGCGTCACCTTCCTCTGAGGCTGAGAGAGTGTGATTTGCCCAAAAATGGCTGAGCAGGAATTAGAACCTTGCTCTCCAAAATCCTTATCCAACACTCAAACAACTACATCATGCTGGCTCTCTTTGAATGTATATTACAGATGAAAGCGGAACTCCAATCATTTGAGTATGTGTCTATTGGCTTCCAGGGAACAGTCGTTATTATCAGCTACAGAGGAATACAGTACTTGCCAACAAATACCGGGTGATGCAGGCTACATTTCAGTGAAAAGGATCTGGCGAGGCCACCTCTGAATATTCCTTGACTAAAAAAAAATCACCCTATGGAAAATTCTTGGGGTCGCCAAAAGTCGACGGGCGATTTGAAAGCGCGCGCGCGCACTCACACGTATGTGGCTGGCATCAGGCGTAAACTTGAGAGGCGTGCGAAGTTCTCCACGGCTACGAGAGCTGCGAGTCCCAAACCACCGCTCTTTCACCCCACCGCTCCGGCCCCGCCAACCTTCAGCCGGCGTTCGGAGCGTCAGAATATCCGCGTGGGAAATGGGCGCATCTCCCGTTCCGCGTGATCTCCCCGCGCTTAGCTGCGGCGTTGTTTCGCGGACGTCAGTTAGGGAGGGGGCTGGCTTGGACCGAACTACGGCGCAGCCATGTGGGTCTTCCTTCCTCCTCAGCCTCCCTCTCCCGCATTCCCCGGCCGCGTCTTGTTTCCCTGCTGTCTCGCGCCGCTCGCTTCTCTCCACTCCATAGCGCTCGGGGGAGCGGTGCCAGCCAGCAGCAGGAAGAACACGTGTGGCTCTTTCCTCGCCTCCATCGGGTTCCCGAAGGGAGAGAACTCTCCCAGGGACCGAGGTGAGAGCGGCGACTCGGCCTCACCTGGGCGGACGGATATTTGCGCCTCTCCTCGTCTTCCTGCTCCTGTTGGCTGCTGGCCCTCTTCGCTCGCTACGTCGCGTGCCGTTTTCCGTTGCCGCCAGTAGGAGGCGCTGAGAGGCTGGGCTAAGGCGGCGTTTTTGCCCTCCGGCGACAGGCTGCCTCTGCCAGCGGTGGCTCAACCGTTGGGGGAGGAGAGAAGCCAGGCAGGGAGGAGAAAGTCCTCCTGCGCCCCCACTTCTGAGGTGAACACACACGTCCACGCGCCCTCAGCCTTACTGCGTGGAAGGTGTGTGGATCCTTGTGGTCCTGTGGGAAGCAGGCGACGAGGCCAGCGCCCTCCACCTCTCCCAACTTGACCCTTGGGTGACAAGGCGCACGCTTTGCCGTGTCTCTTCCTCCTCCCGCAAACTGTTGTTCTCCACTGTTGGCTTCCGCAGCTTTGCACTCCATCACTCCGAATTTGAGAGGGAGAGCTCCTTTCTTTTCCTCCCTCCCTCCCTTCTTTCCTGCCCCGCTCTTCACCTCCCATCGCTTTCAAAGCCGTCTCCAAGGCAAACCAGGGGCTTATCTATGTCATGTCACAGACCCACCGCACAGGTATTTTCTCCCCCTTTCCTGACTCTGTCCGCGAAGCTTCGGCTTGAGCTGGCAGAACGCGAGAGCGGGCAGAGGACGAGTTCCTCCGCAGTGAGGCCCAAAGCGAAAGCCCCCCCGACCCAGCCCCGCCCCCCGCCCGAGCCCCGAGGCAGCTGCCCCAGGGGCTGGCGCGTTCCCAGAGGAGAGGCTCCTCTCGCGGCGGAAGGGGGGCCTCCTCCTTCGGGATTGTACTGGACAACGCTCGAAGGGTGCCCCCTTCTCTGGTCGGACTCGGAAGATCATTCAAGCCCCCGCCCCGCCGCCCCGGCGCGCAACCACGGCCGGCTAACAGGTAACGCACCGACCAGAGAGAGCCGAGGGTTGCGCGCCGCCCGCACGCGCCGAGGCCGGGAAGAGGGCGCGCTGCCGCCTCTCCGCCGTCGGCACGTTGCGGGTGAAGGGAAGGCTGTGACGGGGCGACGGTATAGAGATCGGCCGCCCGCCGGGGGTGCGTGTGCGCATTTCCCCCCACCATCAGAAAAGCCAAGTGTGGCCTCGGTGCTCGAGCGAGACGCCCCCCTCCTCCGGCACGCCGATTGCATTCATTCAGTCTCGGGAGGGGGGAGCAGTAGGCTGAGGAGGGGGAGAAGGGGCTGGGAAGCGAGCCCGCCGACATGTCAGCAGCACTGCAGATGATGGGCTGGGGAACGGCGGTTGCTCGCCGCCAGTGAAGCGCTCCTCGCGAGTGGTGGTGGTGGTGGTGGTGGGCTGGAGGACTTCGTGCGCACGCGCTCGTGTGTACGTGTGTGCGCGCGTGTGTGTGAGCAAGCGGGCGGGCGGGCGCGTGTGTGTGTGAGAGAGGGAGAGTGCGTGCGTGTGGTGTTACGGGGTTCCTTCCTTTGCTCGGCGGCTTCCAGCTCGCCCCTTTTTGCCCTCGTTCGCCTCGGTGCCCGTCCCAGCCATGGCACAGCCAGAGCATCTTTGAGATATTGATCGAGTTGAGCCAGCTGTTTGCCATTCCTCTGATGCGGGGGCTGAGGCTGGGAGATGCGTTTGCCTGGCCCCTCTTGGAAACGTGCTAGTGTCTCGATCGGGGAGCGATTCGGGCTCTCTCACACCCCTCTCAGACCGAGCCTTTCTCCCCTTTTCCCTTCAGGAAGGGACGCCGGGAGAACCATCATGCTTCTCAGAGGACCAGAACCGACAGCCGCCACATCCCGACCCAGCCTCTTCTACTAGGGCGCCCAGGAATATATATCAATAGATGTAGATATTTCTATATTATCTGCAGCGTTAGAACCACCGCGGGTTCCCCCCTGCTTTAAAGAAAAGGAGCAAATGGAATGATCTCCGTGGATTCTGCATGTTACGACCCCCCTTTTCACACGGTCTGATTCATCTTTGAAGCCAATCTCTCCCCGTCTCTCTCTCTCTCGCTCGTTTTGAATGTGCACCACGCCAAGACACAAGATTGCCAAAGCTGAGTCTTCTCGCCAGAAAGAGATTTTTTTATTTTTAAATTTTGCATCGCCCCCTGCCCATTTGTTTCCCCAACCTCGCTCTTCTTATGTGGATATGCAAGCAAGAAGAGGAGACTGGATACTCCCAACATGCTCACTCCCTTAATCTGTCCGCCTAGAGGTTCTGCTTCTACAAACCAAGGTAGGAGATCTACTTTTCCTTCTTTTTCTCCCTCCCTTCTTTTTCTGCAAGGGGTGAGTGGTGGGTGGGAGAGGGGTATCCCCCCTCCCCAAACCAGTGAGTACCAGCAACTAAAGGCTCATTGGTACCAATGGCACGAACCATCTACCCAGCAGCTCACAAAAGAGCCAGCCATGCTGTTTGGAGAGCAGGTACAATTTTTAAGATGGGGAACCATTCAGACATGTTGATTCCATTCTTTCTTGGCTCAGCAGATGCGATAGACCAGGAAAAAAAAAAGGCAAGAGGTTGCTACCCACCCCACCCCGCGCACGACAGGATTGTGATGTGGGTCCTTGGCTGCTTTTAAAGCGAGGTGGGGGTGGGGCAAGAGCCGAGGGTCGGCAGGAAGGGACCACCACGGACCCAATTTCCACCCCTGCCCGGGTAAACCCCCCTTGCTCATCGCCTCTGCTTGGTTGCCAGCCGCAGAGAAGCAGCTTCTCCGAGCTCCCTCCTTCCCTCTATTTGACCACCTCGCCGCTTGGGCATTGGCCCGGCCAATGAGAGCAACATGGTAGTGGGCTAGGACGAAGAAGATGGTGCATTCGGGCCGAAGCACGCCAGGCCCGGGAGATCTGGGGAGGCCTAACGTACGGGCGGCAGTGTGCCGTGAGGGCTAGGAGCACCGGCGACTAATGGCCAGCCAGGCTGGAGGGAAGGGACGGGAGGCAAGGCGGCTGCTATGTGGGGGCAGTGGCTGGTGAGCGCGCAGTTGGGGGGCTATTTTAAGTCCACGCACGTCAGGAGACACGCTGTAAAGCCACGATACTTTCATTCGCAAAGCTTCATTCCGTCCTCCCCACAAGCCTGCATGTGGGTTTTCCCTTCTCTCGGGTGGTTTTTCAAGCGCGATGTCCTCTTCCACCTTCTTTTCGTGAACCATGCAGTGTCTCCCGTCCCCCCACCCCCCTTTCTGTTCCTCACACACCCCACACTCCTAAGGCAACTGCTACTCACTGGATGCAAAATGGCTCTCTTGCTGCTGGGCTGTGCCTACGCGACACATACCGATAAAGGCACGATGGCAATGTGATGTGCTAGGCTTTCTGTAAGATGGTGGCAAGACAAAGGAGGACGAGTTCTCCCGTGAGTGGGTGTGGATGGCTCTGCGCTTCTGAAGCCTGAATCAAAAAACGGGGAGGCAGTCATGGCGTTTATTTTTAGCCACCATCCATCCAATGGGCAACCGCCGCCCATAATTAGATGGTCCCTACAGCAGCCCCTCGAGTGCGTCTGCCCCCCATTCCCGCTCCCCCGCCCCGCCGATATGTGTCCCTCCCCACCAGGAGCGACACGCCGGGTCTGCTGCTCCGTATGGGTCCCCTTCCTCACGCCCGCGCAGGCAAGGTAGGACCGAACTCCAAGGCAACCTCTGGATCATCCGCCAGAGGGTCCTCCACGGTCTCCCGAGAGATTTCGGGCCAGCGGCAACGTTCTCTGGATGGCTCGCGCGCCCCCCACGTTCCGAGCGGCGGCGGCGGCGGCGCTGCCCGTGGGAAAGGGCGAGAGGGACCCGCAGGGAAGGCGACGTTTGGTCGCGGCGGGCCAGGTGCTGCTCGCGACTTCATCCAGCCCGCCAGCCGTGCCTACCACACCCCCTCGGGCTCTTGGGGCTGCCCTTTTCGAGAGGAAGGGATCGCCAAGGACCAACACGGGGCCGGGGGTGGGCAGCGGAAGGTTCGCTCGGGGCTCTCGCGGCGCCCGAAACGAAACGCTGGCAGGAAATCCACACAGCCGCCGCCGCCGCCCTCGCCACCGGCCCCCTCCCTTAAGAGCGGGCGGCGAAGGCCTTACTTCAGGCACCGCCATCCACCCAGAGGGAGCGCGGCGAATCCGGCCGCCCTCGACGCCCCCTCCCCGCGGCGCTCTCCCCCTCCTCCCGTTTTCGCAGCGCTCGTCAGGAGAGAAGCGAGGCTTCTCTTCCTCGCGAGCGGAGGGATGGGTGCGAGGCAGAACCCCCCCACCTCCAGGCACGTTCTCCTGGCGCTTCTATAAATAGCCCAGGATCTCGGTGACATCTGCCTACGTCCCCCTCTCCGCAAGTGGGAGTCTAAAGTTTACCTGCGTTGGGAGAGCGAGCTGGCGAGCGGGTGGGTGAGTGTGGGAGAGGGGCGGGGACAGAACGCTGGGGCAGAGAGGGCGTGGCCAGCCGCTCTCCACAGCGGTTTCAGAAGGGGCGGGAATTGCTAGCGCGCTCGCTCAGCCCAGGCGAGCAGGTGTGCTGTCTGCCTAGAGCGCTGCTGCTGCTGCTGCTGCTGCTGCTCTCCCTCCCTGCCTCTCTCTCTCTCTCTCCCTCTCTCTCTCTCTCTCTCGTGCTCTCAGAATACTGCTTGCTCGGTACTGGGCAGAGGCTCACTTTTCTCTCGCCCCGTTACCGCCTCTGGGGCTTTCCCCCAGACCTTTCAAGGTTTGCTGGCTGTTGAACGGCCAGTGGACACTGGAAGTCTGGATGAGGCGTCCGTCTCGTGGCCTCGGCTCTGTCACACACGTCCTTCGGAACGGGCGGCTCACTTCAGCGCGACCCACGTTGAAATCGGTGGAGTATGCGCTGGAGAGGGCGCGTTCCGGGGCTCGAAGTGTGCCTAGCAGCTAGGAAGAGCTTTCGAGGTAAAGCCTCGTTCTCCCGTAACCGCCCGCGTTTAGTGTGGCTTGCATCGGGAGGCAGGTAGATGAGGCTGGCTGTTCTGGATCGCGTTGCGGAGAGCCTGGACTCTTTTTTCCACGTCCGCCTCACTAGGGCGATGCATAATCGGAGCCTTCCAGCACGTTCAGTTTAGCAACGATCCGTCTTTCTGAGAACTTTCCTTGTGGCAGCTAGTTGTTAGTCCTTCCCAGTAAATGGTGCTTAAATTGGATTTTACTTTTCAGGCTCCAAATGCAGACATTCTCGGGAGACTTAAAAGCATATTTGAGCTTCGATCTCGTTGTTTCACAGACGTAAACGCTGTTATCGTGGTTTAAGAAGTAGAGAAGATCTAGGACACACATTCTTGCTAATACAGGATTTAAATTACATTCTTGGTAACAAGAGTTTAAATTTGCATTTTAAAATTATTTAAGTGCAAACCGATTGGCATTTTCCTTGTGAAAACATCCCTACTTCTACTAGAAGTTGCATTTGATTTAAGAGAGTGTTCACAGGCCACTTCGCATGAAATATTATACTTACTTGAGATCATGTTCCGTTGAACTCAGTGACTTTTACTGCTGAGTAGATTTAAACAGATTGCATCATTGATGCATGTTTTTCATTCCCTACATCTACACTAGCTGGAACTGACATTCAGTTTTAAATCTGGATTCCTTTGCTTTCTGTCCTACTTCATTTTACACATTCATACAAATAACAGAATACTCAGGTGCAACACGTGAGATAATGTCTTTGAGAGCAAATTCTCTACCACTTTCCATTACAATACTGACAAGTGATGCATTGGAAGGAATCTGACTGAACACTCCTGAGCTTTATTTGTGAAAATGCCATCTGTCTGTGACTGCTCCAGGTCAAAAGGAGTCTTGTGCAAATAGAGTGCTGGAAAGATCAACCTTTATTCTGATTCTTTGGTTCTTCTTCTTAATCTTAACAAATACATTGAAGAAGGGGTAGTCTTCCCAAATTATAAGCTGGCAGCATGGTGGAGGAGGGAAGGAAGGAAGGATAAAACCCTCATTCTGTCCCCAACTCTGGAATATTTCACAAATAGGAGTTCTTTTCTCTTTCCTTCTATCTTGAATTGATGGGTTGGTTGTTTACGTTGTGTGCCTTCAAGTCATTTCCAACTTATGGGTATCCTAAAGTGAAACTGTCATGCGGTTTTCTGGGACTGAGAGTATGTGACGCACCCAAGGTCACCCAGGGGGTTTCCATGGTCAAGTGGGGAATCAAACCCTGGTCTCCAGGTTTGTAGTCCAATGCTCAGACCACTACGCTACACTGGCTGATGGATACCTGATGTTAACTTGATTTTATTGGTAGGTCATCTTTAAACAAGCTCAAAAACGTACTGTTAGTGCTACAAGAAAGTGGTATAATTCACCTTCTGCAATGTCTGGTTGGTGACAGAAAATGAGCATGGAAATCAGGAAGTGTAGGGGAACACAGTGGTCAAAGATGGCAGAGATTTGTGGAAGGCAGGGGCAGGGAAGGATAGCACAATCACATTTTAATTCACACAGAGAGAAACAAGTATATTTACATTCATAGGCATAAAAACCTTAAATGCATATATGCAGAATAAGCATAATATGAAATGTGTGATGAGTATAGCGCAAACCAGAATTCCACTCATAAATACAGATAAATGGGTGCAAGTATATAAACTTAAAGACACAACACTGCATAGGAAACAAGCCTTTGCACCCAGGCAGAAATCCATCGGACCCATGCACATACAATACATACTGATAATATTAAATTCTTGGAAATTATGTAATACATTTATTTATGATTTATATCCCACCTTTCTCACAAAATGAGACTAAAGATGTTTGTATTCAGACATATAGTAATATACACACAAAATTCACCTGGAATATATTTGAGATAAAGGTGGATAGATATGGACTGCAGAATAGGCAGCATAATAAGAAATCAGCTCTTTCACACTGGCCGAAGAATGCACAGAAAGAAAAATACACTTCATGTACAAACATGATATGTGCAATTAGAAGTAAATACAAGAAGCTCACAAAATAAGATTTAATGATACAGCTAGGCATGGAATGTGAGGTAATATTATATAATAAATAAGAGTTTTGGAGTTTGTGCAGTGTCTTGCTTTTGTCACTGAAAGTCGCTACAAACAATACAATTTTTGTATGCAGATATGATTTCAACATAGTTTAAAAAAAAGGACTTATATACTACAGCCTGCAGATAGCCATGTGTATTAGCCTGTGAAAGCTGTGTATCTATTTTGCCATGTCTCTACAAAGTACTTGCTTTCTGTGTGAAAGGTGCTAGGTTGAAGGCAGCTTCCTGTACTGCAATTAAAAAAAAAGTGTAATCATGGCAAAGAGATATTAGTGAATTTCAGTGTATAATAATCTTTTGTACATTTTTTTTTCTACCTGGAAAGGATCTGCTTTTCAGGAAAAAAAAATCCTTATATGTAAAGCGGTTCTCAAACAAACGTTCACACAGCATGAATTAAGAAGGGCCCCAACCTAATAGCTACAACCTCCAAAAGAGAGTGCAGCGTACTGCAGCTTCCATTTTGGAAGTTAAAACTGCATTCCTTTAAACACTAACTTGTGAATAAGGCCCAGTGACCCAAGGCAGGGTGTCCTTGCCCCAGAGTTCAGGGGCTTGCACAGGTCCATTTCCAAGTCCTTTGGGGCACCTCAGTGCAACACTGCAGCTGGCATTTTGGGTATCAGGAAGTGATACTGTGTCAGTTCTGTTCACTCGGGGGAACATTTTGGATTTTTTTTGGGGGGGGGCTGGTGCATTGTCTTTCCAGAAATAGCACTAGTCCTCACTTGATTTATTCAAGTATGTGCACATTTTTTAAATGCTGAAAAACCTTTTCAGTGAACTTTTTCAATTGGCATGAGCAGTGGGTTTTTCAGAGGCCATATTGAGCCCCCAAAGGTCTGTATGAAGACTGTGGACTGCATGATTCCTACCATGGATTCAGTTAAAAAAAAAAAAGATTGCACTGCAGGACTAGTATGACATATATTAAAAGCCCATTCAAGTACAATAAATTACAAGCCTATTCAAGTATCTACTGAATTATACACTCCGACAGCACAAATTGAAAAGGTGCACTGAAATTTCGAGATTTGTATTAAAATACATGTGAGGAGGTGATTAAACTTTTACTATTGCATCAGCTTCCCTAGACGACTTAACTTTTATCTGTAAAGCTCAAATTATAGTAATCATCTTCATATTTTTTTCCTCTATTAAAACAAAGCTTTCCTGTAGGAAAAATGGATTAGTTGTGTATGTTGTGTCTTCAAGTTACTCCAACTTACTATAGCCCTAGGGCAAAACCTATCTATCTATCACAGGTTCCCCCCCCCAAGATTAGTTCAGAGGAGATTTACCATTGCCTTCCTCTGAGGCTGAGTATGACTTGCCCCAAATCACCAAGTATATGGCCAAATTGAGATTCAAACCCTGCTCTCCCAGAGTCCTAGGCCATTTCTGCATTACACTGTTATAGTGCTATTATTCCACTTTCAACATCCTATGGAAACCTGGGATATGCCGTTTAAGGAGAGGCCTTTAGAATTCTCAGCTAGAGGGGTCTTTAGACTCAGTAAATTACAAACCCCAAAATTCCACGGGATGTTGAAAGTGGAATAATAGCACCATAACAGTGTAGGGTGGAAATAGCCCTACTCTAGCATTCAAACCACTAGACTATATTAAGTCATGTTCTTCCTGGTTAGCTAGGTGTAATTAAATAATTTTACTCCATGTAACCGCTGCTCTGCAGCTTCCCAGTGCTTACACATCCTCTGCATATATGTATGCATGTACGTATGTGAGAGCCAGCATGGGGTAGTGGTTTGGGCACTGGACTATGACCCTGGAGAGAGAGGTTCAGTTCCCCAATCAGCCATGGAAAAGCAGTGGCTGCCTCACACGCTCTCAGCCCCAGAAAACCTTGTGATAGTTTTGCTTTACAATTGCTCTGTTGGAAATGACTTGAAGGCACACAGCAACAAATGTATGTATATTCCCTGATAAATCTGCATAGCATCTGAAATAGTATTGCACACACTTCTGTTATATTATAAATTCTAAATGCAATACCAGAGCATGTGCAATTGTAATATAGTATGCTCATGTCTTTCATTGTCCACTTTTTCCTGTTCTTCTTAATGGCATATGATGTAATATCTACATTTATCAGTATTTGGTTCCGATGTGGGTTCAAATCCTATTGACTAATTAGTCCTACACACGGCTCTCTACATGCCAGCTTAAAAGTACTAAACTGAAGTAACTAAAATAACCCCCTTGGCAGAAAGGGATTATTTTCTATAATTATAACATTAATATTTATAGGTTTTATAATTAGCATTTGTCATTTATAAATAATTATAAAACCGATACTTTTTCCTACAGACGGTGACATAGCTTCTCTTTTTTGCAAAGCCCACAGAAAAAAAGACCAGTAATAATAACTCTCCCAATTTTTGGAATTATTATTTTTCAAGGAGTATCAAACAGACCGCTTTTGTCCTCATTCGTGGTGCGTTTCTTTTTTCTACCCCCGTCCAAAAAATTCCCTGGCCGTCTCCTCGTCCCTGCGGAGCTCGCGAAACGCCAGGAGCGCCCAGCCGAGCCCGCGCTTCGTGAGCCGCGCGCCCGAAGGAGTCGTGTGTGTGCACGTGCGTTTCTGTCAAGCAGGGTGTAGCAAAGGCCCGCCAAAACTGCGCCTAGCTCTTGTGGTCAGCCCGTGGGCGATGCTTCAAGAGCCCGCCCTCACCGTTTTCAGAACGAGCCCCCTCCCCGCGCCAGGTTCCAGTGCCCGCGTCTTCACACTTCCGCCGTCGCCTCCCGCTTGTCTTTCTGTCGAAGAGCTTTGGTTACCTCACAGAAGGAATTTCTGGGATACTTGCTTAGTCTCTCCTATTCCTGCTTTCTCCGCCCCCCTCCCCCAGCTTCACCACTTTATTCTCCTCCGTCGGATTACGCTTTCCGCGGCGAAAAGAATTTCAAGGCGAAAGGGCATCGAAACGCAGTTGCCCTTCACGTTCACAGACTTCTCCCCCCGCCGCAATTTCACTCACACGCTCAAGCGCCTGGCCTCCCCAAAAACATACTTGTGCATCACTCGCACTTTCTCTCTCAACGTATCACTTAGCGCGGATCATAGCATCTTAAAAGACTAACAAATGTATACTGGTTATTGGGGCGCTGCCAGCTGAGCAGAGTTGTTCAAAGGGCAGTAAACAGTCAAACCGCAGAGATTTATTTCTCCACGCTACTCATTCTTGTACGTGAGGAGAGAAATCTGGTTCTCATTACTTATGAGGAGGGAAGGAGAGGCTCTCCCATCTGGGTTAATAGAAAGAGATGGGGATATGCGTCATTCATCCAGATTCGTGCCCTGACTTTATATTGTGCAAAGCCGGTTTTTCTCTCAGCCATATCCACACCTTCTGCCTCCCCTATATGACCCTCCACCCTGGAAGCAAGAACTTTCCACGTGAGCCCTCTCAACAAGCTGGAGCATATATCCACGTAGTCCTGTGCCTTGACATAATAATTTCTGACACTGCAAGGCATCCTGGGATTTCACTGTCCACCTGAACAGTGGTTGATGCCCTTAAAAATATCTCCACCCCACTTGGGTTGCTTTTGCTCCTGGACCTTTCTCTCCCAGCATCTGCTAGTCTCAACCTGTTCCACTACCAGGGATACTCCTGTCTGCATCCTGAGCAGCACAGTCCTCTCTCCTGCCTCTGGTTGTGGACTGCTTTGTTGAGAACCTCTATGAAGAGGAGGGCAGCTGCCGGTTAATCCGCCTCTGCTTGGTGAAACCCAGTGAGCTGGCTGCTGCCCAGCCATTCTGCTCCACCTGCTAACATGCTCTGAATGTGTGCAGAGGCTTTAGCTGCCAAAGCAGTTCAGTTCTGGGTAGCACATTGGCTGATCTCCTCGCTTGCTCCCTGGGATAATTAGGGAAAATTGAGACCAGCCAAAGGAATGCTGCACCATTGGCTGTTTGAATGCGCAATATCTGAATGGAAAGGAAGTCATAGCAATCCTGTCATCAGTAAGTGAGAATTTTTTTTAACTCTTTCGTAACTTTTTGAAAAAAAACTACATCTTTTTCACCCTAGTGTAGGATTGTCAAGATTTTCTGCTGGAGCACATATTTGGAGGAGTCACTGCATATCATGTATCATAAACAAACAATGCCGTACCTTAGTTGGTTCCACATGCTCAGGTGGTACAACCTGCATTACACAAGGACAGCTGTTACCTGCCTTGCGCTATCTATCTTCCTCTTTAAAAAGCTATGCTGTGTTGCTACAGGTCTGCTTTTTTTGCTATTGACAACAGGGTGGTGGGGATATGGACAGTATGCAGAGTACAGGTTGTGCTTTCCATTTCTGGGGATAAAGACCCTAGAGAAGCAAGAAGCATGGAAAAATAGTGGGTTATTCAGTGACACACCCTGTTGCAGCCATGGCGAGCAGTTCAGGCGATGATGAGCATGTTCGGATAGCCTTCTTCTTTGCTGTGATTGATTGCATCTTAGTGGAATGCATCTTTTGGCATTCTTGGTCCAGGCAAGACAAAAGGTGATGGTGATATGGAATTTCACACTTCCTTTGGTCACACCTTGCCCCTTTTTGGCAAGGCTCCATACTATAGGGTATTTGGTGCACTAGTTTAAGCAACATCACAAATGCTTTCTCTTTTTTTGCATGCCTTTTGGGAGCTGTAGGGCAGGGAGTCAAGTATACTTAAAAGCAAGTAAGGTTCAAGATTTAAAAAAAAAATCTATTATCCCATGTGCTTTATAAAGTGAACACAAAATATTCCTGGAAATCTGACAGGAGAGTTACTGTTGTTACCATGCATGTTCAGGAATTGTGCTCACCTAGATCAATTATAGGTTTGTCATGTGTGTCTTAACTTCTTTGAATTTTGAGAAAGGTTGCAAAGTGGAAAGCAAGCTCATCCATTGGCCAAGAAGTAGCTACTGCTCAGTACTTGTTTTTCTTCCCACAACCTTCCCCCTTTGTATTATTTCTATTAGAGTGTGAGTCTTTGAGCTTTCAAATATATGCACATTTGCTTAGAAAATTGTAATTTAGGCACATTATATGCATTAAATAGTAATGAAATAATTTTCAGGATCATTGAGTTGCACAATGTTCCAAATGTTGTTGAACTGCAACTCCCAGCCAACCTAGCCAGGATAGTGAACAGGGAAGAATTTTGGAAGTTGCAGTTCAACAACATCTAGAGGGGCAATTTTTACCACTACTGTTGTACAGCAGTAGGTATCTTGGCATAATAAATCATTGGAGACATCTTATCTTCATAACGTTCATATTATTTACAAATAGACAAGTGGAAATTGTTAGAAACTAGCAAATTCTTAAAAGCAGGAAGCACCTCCAATAACCCTGCACTCGATTCCCAGTGGAAGCTCTTTCACCCAAAGGTGTTCTATCATCAGTCAATTCACTGCTGTTCTTCCATCTACTCTCTTTCAATTTAATTTTGATCTGTCTTTAGGCTATTACTTTGCCCCCTTACACTACGAGGAGACTGTAATCTTACCAAACTCTAATCAGTATTGCATTTCAAAAGCTGGAAAAAGGTTACTAGCTATTAGCAGAATATCACCTATTATTAATTCTAGTTGATGAAACATCAGTTGATCATCCTGACCTATTAGCTAATGAAGAATAGTCTCTCTCTATTTGTAACAGATGGAATTATAAAATAGAGAGGGAAGACTGAATGGAAGGATAATAGCAACATCAGCTTCTATTTGTTTGCATGCAGGCTCTCTATTTATTGATTTCCCATTTGCTTTCAGCTACTTATGCAAATATTTAGGCCAGATTCTAATGTCACCTAATATGCAAAAAGATAGCCAGCATGGTATAGTGGTCTGGGTGTTGGGCTAGGATCCTGGAGACCAGGGTTCAAATCCCTACTCAGCCATGGAAACTCACTGGGTGACCTCGGGCAAGACATGCTCTCTCAACCTCAGAAGAATGCAAAGGCAAACCCCTTCTGAGCAAATCTTGCCAAGACCAGCTTAGGATCACCATCACTCAGAAATGACTTGAAAAGCACCCAACCACAACTTGCAAAATAGGTGTAATCAAATAGTCTTATAGCTATATAAGAAAATGAATGTGGGGAGTCTGCATTTCACTATCATTGCTAATGTTACCAACAATTAAATACTATTTGAGAAATGGAAAAAAAATAGGAGGGATTATATGAATTGTAAATGATATTGTCTAATTTATCATCTTTAAAGACTATAGCTTGCAGTAGCCATACCTTGTTTTATATCATCCTCATTTCTGTATTCATGATATTTCCTTGTGGTCCTACATGCTTCAGAAAAGCAGTAAAAGGAAGGAGAACCTTCTCCTAAAATCTCAGTCACTGTGTAATGCAGTGGATACAAGTCTCTCTCTCTCCCACTCCCATATGCACCGATGCAATCGATATCTCTAGGTTCTAGCATTCTGAGATAATACAAGTTCGAGTATTATATTATTCACTTTTTCTACACAATGCATAGTTTTGTACACCTCCTATTTTCGTTTACTTGCCAGAAAAATCTATAGTCTTTCCTCATAGGTGAGCTACTCCAGTCTTGTGATCATTTGGTTGCTTTTTCCTGCACCTTCCCCCTAACTATAGTCTTGTACAGACAAACTAAACAACAACAACAACATAATAATAATAAATTTTGTGAACTTGAAGACACCACCACTACCACAAAACAACCTCCGACATATAGGCTACAGCACCTAGTATTGAACGTACATTTTGGAATTTGTTAATTATGAGAAGTCTTGATGGCTGCTAACCTGGACAGCTTTAAAGGGGGCTGGACAAATTCATGAGGAATGGTACTAATATACATCTATGTATATGCATGTGTGCGTGTGTCTAGTACCAAAGGCAATGTTACCTGTATATCAATTGCTGGGGAGTATAAGCAGAAAGCTGTTGTTGTATTCATGTCCTGCTTGTGGGTTTCTCACAGGCAACTAGTTAGCCAAGATATGAACAGAATGTGGGACTAGAGAGGCCTTTGTTTAGACCCAGCTTGGCTGTCCTTAAGTTGGTATGTGCTATCTTTAATCAAACAACAGTTTATAACTTCCAAAGTCATTTAGATTTCTATCAGTCTGTTGAATTCCTTAGTCATCAGCCATCTCTAAGGCTAGGTATTAGTGACACAATTGGAGCAAGTGTTCTAGGGGTCTCAATTGTTTGGGGCTATGATGCTTTGTACTGTGTCTTATCTTTTATTGTGATGCTGGTAAGAAAGAAATGCTCCTGGTGAAAGAGGTGCTGTTGATTTTTCTTTTTGGCCCTTCCCAAGGGTTGAGAACATCTACTGTCTATCCCAGCCTTATTTTCAAGTTGGATAGAGGATGGAGAGCGGCGTGTTGCTTCACTTCCTCTGAGACTTTGGCTTTGGTCACATCAGCTGGAACCAAGTCAGAGAAATTCCCAGAGTCACCCCTCCTTCAGAAACAAGTCCTACTGAATACTATGAAACTTACCTCCAAGTAAACATGCCTTGGACTAGCCTATTCCTATCCAGTGCATAATATTCCAGCCTGCTGACCATGGAATAACCCCTGGTAAACACAGCAAGACATATTTCCAAGTAAAATCCATAGCATGAAGGTACACAGTCAAAACACCGGTGGTACACAGAGGATGCAGTTCTGATCTTTCATGCCATCAGCATACGGAGGGTAACATTTATGATTTCATTTTCCCCCCTGCATTAAACATTAAGTGCAGTGTAGCAGCAGGGATGAGAAAGAGTAAAAAAAAGAGTAAAAAAAATGACAGTGCTCTTGCTTCTTTAAGAAGTGTGTAGGAGCAAGAATTAGCTTGTTATGTAGCTGAACATCTTGCTGAATTTTTACTTTCTACAATCCTTTAAAAGGAACAGGAGCTCTGGCCTCTTTTGCACATGACCACCCTATTCTAGGTTCACAGTTCCGTCCGTTCGTCCGTCCGGCCTGCCAGTTATTTATTGCCTCTTAACCCCCCAGGGTTACAGATGTAATGTACAATACATAAAAACCGTTAAAATATTAAATACATCTTTTAAAAAAATAAAAATAGAGCAGTTACTCGTTATTTTAAGGACTGAAGGGGAGTTGACACAGTTTTAGCTATCCTGTGGAAATTTAGAGATAAAGTTAATCTGACTACCTTTGGAAGGAATTTCCACAGGAGCAGTATTTGACAATAAGACAATCTTCCTGATACAAAAATTTAACATCTGTACAGTGAGAGAAAATCTTCATTTCAATTGGATCTAAACAAAAAGAATAACATTTATTAATACTTTCTACTGTAGCCATTCCACAGTGCAATTTTCCTTTGATTATATTTCCAACTGAATAAAAAAAAGTTTTAGTTGGCAGCAGAGTGTTTCTGAACAGTGCAATTCTTGATTCCTTGATGGTGGAAACCAGCCTGTTAGTAGACAGCAGAAGGCCGTTATTGGCAGGTGAGGGAATAGGCTAGGTGAGTAGATGAGTGGTCAATGGACTCCAATGTTACTAGACCCTCTAATAGTATTACATGAGTGGTTGTGAAGAGAGAATTAGCAGCTGGATTTGTTGTAGAATCCAAGCCTTCAATTTATATCTCTACCAGAAGGCCTGCCATTGCTGCTGAGTAGCTATTTTAGACTAAGAAGCTCTCTAGATGCTTGAATCACCTGATGTTGTTACATACTCATCTTCCAAAAAGACAAAAAGGTTTCCCATATCCATGAGTTGTAGCAAAGATTAATCTAGTTAAACTGCCATGTCTATTATGACATCCTCAACTCAAAGCCAGAACTCCAATTTTGCTATTTATTTGCATAGACAAATTGTTGTTTTTGCTCGTAAGAGTGTAAAATTGGGATTTCAGATAAAAAAGAAGGCTCAGTGAGCATTTGTGTTTCTCTATCTTTCTGTTTCTGTGATTAAAATAACCTTCTTCTCATATACAGCCAGATCATCCTATACATACTTGGAAGTAAGTACCACTGAATTCATTGTGGCTTACTCCCAAGTAAGAGTGGCTAAGATTGCAGAGTTTAAAAGCTAATTGTTTGTTCACTGTGTTACAACAGGGATTGCAAAAAATTTTTTCTGCCTGGACCCCTCTTGGACTAGCTTGGCATCAGTGTTCAGTGGCCAGGTGTTAGTGTGTCTATAGTGCCATATGGAAAGTCTGCGTTTGAAACTCTCATCTGCCTTATCTCCAGGGTGCAACAGGCTAAGAATATTGTAAAAGATTATGGTGTTTATGTGATGAATTTTATTCCTAGCTTTATTCATCCTTTTGCAAGGCGATTAGTTTTTGCAAGTCAGCAAACATGGTGTAATATTGAGCAGTTGATAGCTATTAATATGAATTGTTAGAGTGACCATTAACTTAGGAAATACAAGGATTAACCACTGCTGGACCAGTACCATATCTGAAAATGTCTCCTTTGCCCACAGAATTTTAAAATGTCACACAAATATTGGGCAGATGAAACTTCTGGACAAAGAGGTGCTGTTGGATGAGACTTCTGTTATGTGTTTATCTCCCCTCACTCATCACATTTTCTGGAGTGTGTAGTGCAATGGTAGTGTTGTCTTTTACCTGTAACCCACATGTCCTCCTTCAGCTTCTTCCATTTTGTTTCTTTCCACAAAATATCTATTATGGAGGAAATAGATTAGTTACACAATATATAAGACCTGTGCCTCTAGAAATACCCCAGAATGGTCATGCCCTGAATAGTTCTTTAACCTTTGCCTTAGGCTGTCATCCTGAATGCACTTATCTGTGTGTAAATCCCCTTGTGTTTAGTGAAAATTACTTATGAATAGACATACTAGGATTGCTTTGTGAATACTGATTTTACTGCCAGGTTTATTTTACCATGCAATCATGTACATATCTGCTCAGAGACTAACTACATCTTCCAGGTTAGTGAGTACAGCACTGTAATCTTTGGCTGGTAGAAACAAATGATGTAATGCTTCGCTCATTTTCTTGAATGAGCACCATTGACTCAATGGGACTTACCTCTGAGCATACAGGATTTCTTTGTAAATGCTGTAATAAAAGCATGCTACTTTTTTCTTTAGCACTGTTTCTTTTCCCATCTGATATTGTAGCTGAGAATTGTGGAATTTCTGAGGCAGGAGAAAACAGTTCTCAAGGCTTAGGAATACAGAGCTGATCGTGAAGCACATTAGAGTAAGCTTATGGTTCTGTTCTTAATATAAGGATTTAGCCCTGCAATATATACAATACCCTTTTCATTCTGTTGATAAAAGGACAGTTTTTGAGTGGTTGCTGGCACATTTCAGTGGTCCTGGGGTGGTGCAACGTGTTCGTTTTCTGCCCCATGCCTGGCTTCCTCTGTTAGACATTCGTATTTGAGTACACAGTGTGGTGCTGGCTGAAAGCATATTGAAAGGTATATTCTAGTTAGAACTTGGAATGTCAGGTTTGAGAATTAATTCAATAATGCTAAGTGTTAGAAATTGGAAATTAATTCACTATCATAAACATGAACTGGACATTGAGCAGCAGCATTTTATCCCTGGGGAACTGTAGTCACAGCTAACCAAGATATTTGAACTGAGAGACAGTTTGAGGGCAACCAGCATCCTATTGTGAACCTTTTCCTTAAAACAGCACAATTGTTTTCCATCTCGATATTTCCCTCTGTCTTGCACAACTGTGATAGCTACTCCCTGAGCATCATTATCACCCCACTTTGTTATTAACACATCACCTTTCCAAAGATGGCCATCAGCTTATCTTGACAGAAAGGTGTCAATAAGCAGCCGAATGTTATCTCTTTTCTAATGTAGAAGGACAAACCCTCACCCTAATGGCTCTTTGAAGAAGGTGACTCCTTTTTGATGCTGTCCCTTTTGATGACAACCCCACCTTCAGGATTCTTACTCTTATCTCTCAGCCAAAGCAACAGACCCAATACAGCTGGAGGACCTGCTGGAGGCTATTGGCTGGGGCTGAGTCCTGCAAAGAGACATTCACTCTCATGGAGCTGAAGGACTCCTGCAGTGAAGGTGTGCATTAAGCAGGCTAACTCCTTCTCCTTCACTTGCAGTTGTTCCTCCTGGTTCTCCTGCTCTTTGCATATACTTTTAATGATACCAGTACATCATGTGTTCTACATGATATACTGAGAATTAAATTATTACATGAGGTGTGTTATCATTTGTTTCTGGTGATATCCTAAGCTCATGTTGTTACCTTGGGAAGTCTTTAACAGTGGTAAGTTCCATACATCTCTAACTGCTAGCTGTCATATACCTCTTAGTCAAAGATTCTCTTGGTGATCAGGGCAAGAAAGTTCTTGTCATCTTGGAAAGTCTTTTATCCTAGAGCATTGGTTAAAGAGAATATTATAATAATGGAGCTTTTTAGGTACCACATAATTTTGATAGGTAGCTTGCATGGTGTAGTGGAGTGGTCTGAGCACTGGACTATGACCCTGGAGACCAGAGTTCGATTCCCCACTCGGCTATGGAAACGTATGGACTGACCTTGAGTACATCGTACGCTTTCATCTCCCATAAAACCCCATGGGGTTCATCTTAGGGTCGCTGTAAGTCGGAACAATTTGAAGGCATGCAATAATAACAGCAGCAGCAGCAGCAGCAACATATACATTCACTTATTGAAAAGCCTAAGGCACACTGTGTACACGAAACAGCTGAAATAGTCATTAACTTATGCTTAATTTTGTAGATCTTTAACATTTTAAGTTTTAGATCCCACTGTGGGATTTCTAAGAGATTTATAGAAATTAACATATCTGTTGATTATTTTTTCCCTTTCATTAGATATGCATTTGTGACACATAGTGAACTTATGAGTATAATGAAAATGTGTTTTACAGTAAATGCTGTGAGATTATCTACTCTTTTAAGACTGCTCCTTTCATTGTATGGATTTCAGTAAGGGTATTTACCAAAAGTCTTTCATTTGTATGTGCATTTATCATATTGTAAAATTTACAGAGTGACAATGCTTATGTTTTTTGTATATTCAGCATCAATGTGCAATGAGGGCTGTAACTGATGGCTTGTGATTGTTCTGTCTCAGCTAGGTATTAATACTGTCCTGTTTGTTTGTTTGGTATCACTTTTTGGCTTGGTTTTGATAACATTGCTGCACAATGAAATAGCCCTTGGTTACTTTTCTATACAATCAGTTAGGAGATTTTTGTCATCACTACAGAACTATTAAATGTTTAATGTTTAGTTCAGGCACAGCATTTTAAAGATGTAAAGGAGCAAATCTAGAGGAGCAAGTCATCAAACATCTTTAAAAACCTAGAGAACAGTCATACTTAGTTTATAAAAAAGTTATCTGCAGGCAGGTGCACAAAACTTTTGAATGCATTAAAATGCTAAAAAATAGATGGAGGTAATTATTTGTATTAGTCACTAAGGTTTGATTAGGAAGTGAATGGCTTCAGATGAAATGGGAAACATTTAGACAACACATTAAGTGGCAGTTGTTGCTGTAAGGATATGGGAACTTGATTGAGAAATCTCTTTTGGTGATATTTAATATTAAAAGTGGAAACTCATGAACCAAATGACCACTCAATTCTTTGAAAGGTGAGATGATACTCATCTGAGAGGTAACATGATAGTCAACTTTAAACAACTGAACTTATATCATAGAGAAGATGAACTGAGCTTGTTTTCTTCTGCTCCATAGACAAGAACTCAGACCAATAGTCTCAAATTTCAAGAAAAGAGATTTCATCTAAACTTAGGATGGGCTTCTTTATTGTAAGACCTTTCAACAGTTGACAGCTTTGGAGGGTGGTTGATATTCCTCCTTTGGAGATCTTTCAAGAAAGGTTGAATGGCTATCCATTAGGAATGCTTTAGTTGTGTATTTTTGCATAGTAGGAGTTGGACTAAGTGGCCCTTAAAAGTCCCTTTCAAATCTATGATTCTATGCCATTATAGCTTTGCTTCTTTGAGGAAAAAGTTGAACTTAAGGGGGTGGAGGGGCTTATAACAGTGGATCGTCTGAGCAACTGCTCATATACCCTTGCTTGTTCAAAGTTGCCATGTCAGTCCACTGTATGTGTCACTCAACTATCCAACCAAGTTTGTTCCTCAACATCCATTAGTTTTTAATTAGGGTAATTGTCCTCAAACCTAACATGTCCAAGTGTGATGGCATGAAGAATGCCAGGAAAAGTGTTGCATAGTGGTTATTTGAGTTGTACTGTGCTGAAGTGTGCAACCTAGACTGAAGAATTATAGGTTCAAATCCAGACTCTGTTGTAAAGCTAACTGGATGTTGTGTGTTCACTAAATTTCATGCTAAACATGAAGAGAGGAAGTCTCTCAAGGATCTATTGGTCTGTGGGTTTCAAAGACTAGAAGAGAAGCAGATGGAAAATGGGCTAACATTTTCCTCCCTTCTGAGATTCCCCCACTGTATTTACTACAGACTAACTAAATGCCATCTACAAAAATTTCACAGGAATCCAGCCGCTGAAATTCACCAAGAAGTGCTTTTGTAACATATCATGACACAAGGAATGCATTTGATAGCTATATGTATAGCTATATCTATGCACAAAGTGCATAGAATATATACATGTATGCCAGTTTGCAATTTTGGATGCAATCATGTGGTATGATTGTTTACTCCTTTGAAAAGGCTGTGGATGCCAAGGGAAATTCTCCAGAGTTAGATGTGGCTAATGTGTATATCTGAAACATCTGAGAATGATAATGTCCCCAAGGGTGAGCCTAATGAAAGTGACAAGATGACACATCTGTTCTTTTGGTCTTGCACTTCCCTTGCTTATAGTCTCTGTACAAATTGAAGCTGAAATTAATCTGTAATTCACAATAACTACCAAAAATGAAAGTGCAGTATACCGGAACACCAACGTACCAGCAGCACATCATACAGTACGTATTACAGAGCAGCTGTTTTTTAGATTTTCTTTGGAAATGACAGATAATTTAGAAGAAAATAAGAGGAAATAAGGATAAAAGTGGTCTGTATCAGTAAGCTACACTCTTGGATTCACATAAGGTTCTGATGATTAGCAAAAGATTTCAAGACCAGATGCCTGAAAAAGTGTCTATCAGTGTGGCATTTGGGCAGTAATGGCTGCCCACGTTGTATGTCAAAATTGTTGTTACCTTCTCAAACAGCCTCATATTTTTCAGCGATCAGGTAGCTGTATATCAGGAGAATAGTGCATTTTAAAAATATATCAGATAGGCACAGGTGAAGTCTGAGGAAAATATATAAGAGGAGAGTCTTGTAAAATATGATTTTAAAATAACTGTTTTAGTGCTCAGTTAAAACAAATAAATCAGACTCTCTTATCCTGCCTTGATCAAAAAAGCTTTCCCATTGATATGTAAGCTGTGGTGCTAAACCAGATATCTTAGATGGCTATATTTAGTGAACTAGTATATTTTCTCACCTTTAGGCCTATGCTATGCTATGCTATGTTATGCTATGCATGTATCCATCTACCTATCCATCCAGACTTTCTTCCAACATGGGACCCATTGATATATGATGATAATATCACTGCCTGATTTTGATCACCTTGAGTAGAACATTTACAGGAACAAGCTTAGTTTCATGTCATATTGGACCAGTTATCTATCAAGCTCACTAGTGTTTATTCTGTCTAGTAGCACCCTCTAGGGTTAAAGGCAATCCCAACTTCAGTTTTGAACCCTTAAGCCTCCAAGTCATCCCCAGAAACTCATTTTTCTCCTCTGAGCAATTTTTCTTGCATTTTTCCAACGTAGGAATAGTGTTAAACAACCCTAACAGAAGGCAGTTTACCTTTCCTCAGCCTGTGACTCTCCAAATACAGAAAACCCATAAAAATGTCTGAAAACTGGTCAAAAGTAAAACTGGAAACAATATAACATGATTTCCAGGGTGCCAGAAATGCATTTGTGTGGCTTGTGGGGATTGTGTTTTTTCAGGATGTAAACTGAATGTCACTAGAAAATGGACCAATTCCCCACCTCTGCTTTAAAAGAGAGTCAGTGTGGGGTAGTGGTTTGAGCATTGGACTACAGTGCTGGAGACCAGGATTTAATTTCCTGCTTGACTATGGAAACAGACTGGGTGACCTTGGGTGCATCACACAATCTCAGCCCCATGGTAGGTTCTCCTTAGGGTAGTCATAAGTCAGAAACAACTTGAAGGTGCACAACAACAACACAGCGTTAATGCAAAGATTGAATCTTGAGTCCTCTGCATGCAATATGTATGCTATTTCTGTGGGCTAGAGGCCCTCTGAGCATTAGTGATAGTGCACCATTTTTTCTTCTTATTCTAAGTTTCAAATGTGAGTTCCAAAATACTTGCAACTCAGGCACAATGCAAGCTCAACAGTGAGGCTATGTAAATTCACAAGTGCAGAATTCAAATGGGATTGAGGAGAGTCTATATTCCCACATTCATAAATCTTTCATGATAAACTATATCAGCTAGAATTGGGTTTTTGGACACTATTCTTAAAGGTGCAGATACTCTTTCCTCTCTTGCATCTGGCTTCCCTAGCTCTGGCTGCTTTGGAAATTATCCTGGCTCATTAACTTTAGTTTTTTTCCATAAATTAGCATGTCACAATGTACATAAGAGAAACACATGGTTGTGACAAAATATTTTAGTTGAATTTCTAATAATGGTTCAAAGATCACTTGAGATCTTATAATTTTTCAATTTTATTGATTGAAAGATTACAAAATTATCACATCAGGTTGGTGCTATTAAATTATGTCCTTTTTATGTCAGAATGACATACATTCTGAAAATACAGATATGTTCCAGAATTCCACTGGAAATCCAAACCCAGTACAAGCTTACAGAGAAGGCTTTTTAAAACCAGAAGTAAACCTATAGGGCACAGAGGAAGTTTCAGTAACAACAACAACAACAACAAACAGGAGTGTGGGAGCATAGTGAGGGTGAGATCATAGTTCAGAGAGTCAGTGGGACTCCTCAGCCACTGGCAGTTACCCACCTCTGATTTAAAGAGTGAGGTTTCTGACTTTCATAATAATCCTTGTGTTGAATTATGAGCTACTATTACTTAGTTGCAAAGTGATTGAGATCTGAATTCAGAAATGTGTGGGTTTTTTTTAAAAAAAATTGTATGTCTTTTAAATGATTTTGTACTGTTTAATGTGGGAATTTTAAATTGTTGTAAAAATATTATTCTTAAGATTTTTTAATTGATTCTCTTTGGGAGACACCTTGGATCCCACTTTGGGAGAAAAGTGACATACAAATGAAATGAAAATGAAGAAGTCTATGGGCCTTTCCGCACGTGGCGAGGGAAATGCTCCCTGCCGCTACTCACCGGCTTTTTGGTGGGTCCGTTTGGGTCTGTCCTGACGAGGAGCAGTGCGAGCTCGTCGCTCTGCACTGCTCCGGCGTCCAAAATGGTGGCTTCCGGTTGGGGGAGGCTCTCCACTGACCAGAGAAGCTTGCCGGCCTAAAGCCCACCCCCGGCAGATCTGCAGGCACGCACTAGTGTGCGCCTGCAAATCTGTACCAGAGTGCGGCGATGGAGCGATATGGGGTTGTGTGCTCTGTACTTAAAAGAGGTTTTTAAAAAGCACGCTGCATGACTAGTTCCAGTTGCTCCGGAGTGGACTGAGGTGCGGAACAACGAAAAGTAGTCCACCCCACGGTGCAGAAGACCTCCGACGGAGTTCGCTCTGCACCGTTTGAATAGGCCGGTGCAGAAAGGGCCTATGATTCAAATTTTGCCTCTGCCATGAATGCATTAGATAGCCAGAGGCCACCCCTCTAATAGCTGGAAGAATGATCCTGATTTATCTCAGAGGGTAGTTGAAAAGGTAATCAACATAATGTATGGGAAATGCTTTGAGTATTTAAAAGCGCTGTATGAATTTTCAGTATGGTGTGTGCACTAGTCCAATTTTGCTGTGTTGAAGGAAAGATCTTAACAATTTTGACATCCACACATCTATGTACAAGTACAATACTTCAGATATTTATGTATTGTTCTCTGATGATGTACATAACAGTCTAATTCTGAAATCATATATGTTGAAATATGTTGTTTCTTGAGAGAAATCCATTTTAAGAATTATAATATTCAGTGAACCAATAGTGCTTCTGTACTGCAGTGTACATAGCTTTGTTTACAACCCCCCCCCACATTTAAATGTAATGCTCCTTTAAACAGAATGATAATTGATAAGGAGTTAATGTGCACGCACTGGATTAAATTCTCTGTATCTGTATAGGACATAAAGGATGGTGTTTTCCTTTAGGTTCATCCTACATGGGCTGTCTTCTGATGGTTGTTTTTTGCCCCAAGATAGATTTTTTTAATTTCTGATCATTCATATTTCTGCAATTTCGACATTTTCTTCTTTAACTGTGTGATATTTTATAGCATAGATTTTTTCTCTGGGAAAGTTACTTACCATTTAACTCCTTTTGCTTCTTCTATCTGAGCTGGAAAAGTATGGTTGCTTTCCTAAGGTCTTCCCTTTGCCCAGCTGTTATTGTATGCCTTCATCTCTGATTTACGTCTGCCCTATCACAAGGTTTTCTTGGCAAGAATTGTTCAGAGGAGAGTTACCTTTCCCTTCTTCTGAGGCTGAAAGCATGTTGATTTGCCCAAGGTCAGCCAGTGGGTTTCTGTTTTTGAGTGGGGATTCCAAATCTAGTTTCCAGAGGCTTAGTTCAATGCTCAGACCACTACACATGCTGTCTCTTACTCAGCTAGTTAGCTACATGTCTCTGTCAGCTCTCATCTAATGCCAACTAGGGCCATTTCCTCACTAGCCTGTTATAGTGCTATTATTCCACTTTCAACATCCTATGGAATCTGGGGTTTGCAGTTTAGGGAGGGGCTGGTTGGCCCCTCTCTAAACTGCAAACCCCAGGACTCCATAGGATGTTGAAAGTGGAATAATAGCACTATAACAGGCTAGTGCAGAAATGGGCTAGGTGTGAAAGCATCCACACACCAGTGCACTGCTGCTTTACAGTCTCATGCTACATAATTGCAAAGGAACAGCTGAGCTCACCCTTAAGCTCATTGACTACAATCTGATCTATAGTAATTTTCATGGATTTCCCCATGACTTCAGTGGAATTGATATAACTGTATAGGATGGCAGCCAGGATGAATAAATGGATAGCTTTGAAGTTCAAAGTGCACCAGGAGAATAAGCAAGATAAGGGTGTTAGAGAAGAGAGAGATTTTCATTCAGAACTAACAATTTAATGAGTCTTGATGTGTATGCAGATGAGCTAAGCTGCAACTCATATATTTGCTTTACGCCTGTTGGCTTTACACTAGATATGCTGGAGGGTTTTTTAAAATCACCGGTTTCCACAACATTGTATCATCATGACTTTCCCTGCTGTGTGTAGCATTTATAACCATTCTCTATATTTGAAGTAGCGAGCATCATGGTGCTTCTCTTAAGAACCATTTCATATCTTTCATAGCTTCCTCTTTAAAAAAAAAAACAGAAAACAAAATAAAGGAATCATTTGCTAAGGGGAACTCCATGTAACCCTTTTCTCCAGCATCACTTGAGGCTATTTTATTATCAACATAGTTTGTGCTCATAGTTCATTATGGATTGGATAATCATTCTGCTTGGTTTGCTGCTCAAGGGATTCCTCATTAATGTGGTAAAGAAGATATTGTGGTTAATTTAGAACCTGAGGTACTGAATTTATATCTCAGCTCAGAGTGGAGTCACTGTGTGGCCTTAGCTAAGTTACTGCATCTCTCCTTGCCTCAGTTCTCATCTCTAAAATGGGATTATTTAAGATTCTGAATTGAAGAGTAAAAACTACTGAAATCAGTATGAATTAAGTCTGGATAAACAGGATTAGGTTGCAGGTGCTTACCTCATAGCACTGTTGTGAGGATGAATAGCTGTCGGGAAGAATAATAGTAGAACACTTCTGTATGAAGGAGGCTAAGGTTCCACTGGGAAAAAAATATGTTTGACTGATCTCAGTCTTCTACTTTTCTTTATGAGAAGTCTCCATAGTTTTGGAATGTGTTTCTTAAAAACCAGAGGTCCAGGTCCAGAACTTGGAAAGTTAGTTTTTAAAAGTTGTTAACTACCATTAAAGTTGCAGTTTCAAAAAGTAACTCCTTTCCCATTTCTTAAAAATAACAAGAATTGTTACTTTTAATTACTTAAAAGCAATCATGTGTGTGTGTTATAAGCTGCTGATCTGTGGTTCAAAACATATTGCTCGTCACCAACCTCGTTGTTGCTTCAACAGGTCCAAGAGAGCAAATAGAAGAAGCACAAGACACACTGTAAGGTATATGACCCATGTGATTCTTCTCCTTCACCATTTAGAGAAGCCACATCACTATAGCTATTTTTTAAAAATAAACAATGTACAGTTACAGTGCAAAGGAATTCCTCCTTAAGATGGAAATGTCATCTACTGTAGTAGTATTTTTATTGTTAGAAAAGGAACTAATTATAAATAACTGTTTATTTGTAACTAGTTACTTTCAATTGTAGTAATATTCAAAGGCATAGCCCAAAGGCATAACCATGTTGGTCTGTATCAACATCCAAAGCAATCTTGTAGCACGTTTCAGACTAACTGGGAAAAAGAAGTTTGTAGCACCTTTCACACTAATTAGGAGAAAGAAGTTTGTAGCATAAACTTTTGTAGACACCGTCATCAGGCACCACAGGTTTCCTTAGTTACTTCCAAGTTCTGTTCAGGACCTCTTAACAGTGAAGAAATAACTTAATAACTGGCCAGAATTAATTTTCTTTGTGCTCAGATAATAAGGTTTCATAGATGTGTAAAAGCCTTTTAGTCTTCTCCTCTGCTGCAAGGCAAGACCATAAAAACACCAGATTAGCCCAGATAATTGGACCCTTGTGGAAGAAGCAATCCAATGAATTGCTTCATGGTACTAACAGAGCAAACCATTTTAGACATAAACAGGTTAACTAGAAATTCTTCCTTCGACATATTACAGGCACCAATAAGTGTTCTGATCTGTGTTCTTCATACAAGGAAACAAAAATTAGGGGAAGTTGTCCACTGTATAGCCTGGAGCAGGCCTCTTTTTCATTTCATTAATGCTAATTTTTTATTCTCATACCCATGTGCAGACCATTGTCAGAGATTCTCAATATCTCCTGTAGTAACTGGCTCCATAGTAACTGGATGAAAAATGAAAAAAAAAGTGTCTTCATACACTTGCGATCAAATCTGTACTAATTCAGAGCTGGAGGTTTATGTGAAATTCCAGGAAACCTGTTGGAAGGGACCAAGGCATGGATTGCTGGCTAAGGTTTTTTGTCTTTGTTCAAAATACTGCAATGAGATAAAGGACTATAAATATTTGGTCATAATATTAGTGTAGATGTGTAGTGGTACTTCTGGGAATGTAGATGTAGGAAAATTAATTCAGTTACTTGATTGCTACTTGTGGTTTTCACATGCTTGAAGCCACCAAAAACATTGGAAGTGGTTTAATCCATAAAATATACATGAACTCAGTATATTTTCCCCTTTATTAGCAGTGGCTAATGAAAGCCATTTTTGACTTAGCTGGTAAGGATGAAAAACAAATCTTTTTTTTTTAAGTGTAAGAAGCAATGAACACGTAAGGGCCAACAGAATGGGTGGTGGCAAATGAAGAGATTTTTGCAGCTTGTTGAACTTTCATAGGCAGTAAATTCTTTTGATATCCTAGAAAAGCAAAGTATCTAATGGAATAAAGGAAATGGTCAATAAATCTCCATGCACAAATGGTAGAGGTGCCTGGGATAGAATTTTAAGTGAATTAACAGTGTTTTATCTTTGCTGCAGTGAATAGAAGAATTATGATGAAATCTGTTATGTCTCAGTAGACTTTGCCTTGGGCATTACATTGACTTCTCTTAGTGTTTAGTGGGCTAGTGTAACAATACAATCTAGAGAGAAAAGTGCCATCTGGCAGAACCCCTGCATGTTTACTTGGAAGCAAACCTCACCATGCTCTATGAGCCTTGTTCTCTGGTTTTTGAGATTGCAGTCATAAACATTATTATGGAAAACTGGAGTTAGGGTTTAGATAGGAGCAAGATAACAATTTACAATCACTTCTTATGATGGTTGATAAATAAGAAACTCTCTCAAAGGGGATAAAAAGAAGGAAAGGGAAAGAGGGAAAGAGAATGTAGTAGCACCTGTAAGACTAACTGGTTTTATTTTTATATGAGCTTTCATGGATACAAACCCACTTGTTTGGCAAGAAAGTTAAACTGGCAGTGGTTTACACACTGAAACAGAGTGAAAGCTATCTCCAGAAGGATACACAATGCTCATTCTCTTAGTCACTGAGCACACTTACAGCCACTGTATTTTATCAGATAGCAGCAGATTAACAATTTATGGGACTCTGGGTTAAAAAGTATCTTTCACCAACAGACACTGCTCATATTTTAAACACTAATATGAACAGTGCATCAGTAAAAAAAAAAGGCTGTGTATAATATAATTCAGTTTCAACAACAACAACAACAACAAACCTGTTAGCTCACATTTCCTTGATTAAGTTAGAAGGAAAAACAATTGTTTTGGAAGTAATGGCTGAGGGCCTGTTGGCACTAGCATTGATCCTTTTGACTTGTTCTATTAATTGATGTATTGATGTATTGTTGTAGTACCGCCTCGATCCGTCGGAGAGGCGGGATATAAATCAATATTATTATTATTATTATTATTATTATTATTATTATTATTATTATTACTATTAATCATACAAACTTCAGTCTCTGGCATTAAGTTTTGATAATATCCCATTCTGAAGAGGGCTAAGGAGAAGAAGCCTTGCTTATTTTCCATGGTTTATTAGTTAGATGTTGCTACAAAATAATGGAGGGACATTACTGGAGTTGACCTGTTGCACCAACACTCAAGATTATCTGTACTTTACATGTGTAACTTCATCAAACTGTTATTCAGTATAGCTGAATGCTGAAGCACTTGGATGATGATTTTGTCATTTGTTTGGCTTATCCATCAATGCACAGGAATGTGTCAAGAAAAATTTGCAGACATTGGGTAGAAGCTGAGGTTCTCAATTACTTTTTTACATGCTTCCAGGAGTTTTTCAATCTGTATCTATCTACATATAGACAGTTCTGTGACTGTCAGAGGCATTTATCAGATTCCAGTTGTTATGGAACCACAGATTGCTTAGCACAGTCTTCAAAGGTGACATTAAATGGAGTAAAAGCTATTATTGGATTCAGTATTAATACCACTCCCACAACTTCTAGAGTGGATATTACCAGCCCATGCTGTTTAGTGAAGAATTCATGCATTTGTGAATTCAAAACACAGAAACTAGGGATGTTTGAGACCTCAAAGAGAAATAATTCCTCTCCTCCACTCTTTAGCACACATTCTACTATAGTAGCACAACCTAAAGTGACAGGATCTGTTTGCATGATCAAGACTTTTCTTTAAAATAATGCACTTTTCAAATTCTTAATCAAGACAGCACATTTAATTACAAGGATACAGTCAAAACAAAACAATAGTGCTGTCAGAAAAGGGGCAAACAAACAAACAAAAAAGTATAAGAAATTAGGATTCTCAGCTTTTCAAGTAGTACCAAAATTAGAATAGGCTTTAAAATGTTTGATACTAGTACTCTGTGTCTGAATTTCTCCAAACAAGAGCTAATCAATGAAGTTCAAGATAAGCAAAGGTTGCTGCTCCTCTGAACAATAATGTAATGTCTGGGAGATGGGGGCAGTTAGTATGAAAGTTATTACAGTCATCCCTCCACATTTGCTAGGGTTAGGGACGCAGGACCCCTGTGAAAGGAGAAAAACCATGAATAACTTTAGGCCCTCCCAAGCCATATTTAACACCAAAAAAAAATATGATCGCCACATTCAACCCACCATGGATTCTTTCGAGGCATCAGGGTTCCTTCACAATGCAGAAGTGGGAGGCTGGTGGGGCTTACGGCCCCCTCCACTGTTGCCCCACTCTATTTTAGATAGGGACTTACAGGCTTCGCACAAGGCTTGCAGTCCCTATTAAAAATGGCCTAGGAAGGCAGCAGAGGTGACAGCAAATAATCCATGAATAATCAAACCCACAAAAGTTAAACCTGCAAATGTGGAGGGCTGACTGTATACGTGAAAGAAAAATCATACTTGCTTAAACTCACTTCTGATGCAAAAGTATTTGGTAAACCCAGAAAGTGTTGAGGTATCTGTGCTTAGAATAAACTATACTCTTTTTTCTTCTTGCCTTAGAGTACAACTTTAGTAATAGCCTATTTTTTCCTCATTTCATGTGTATTTTACTTGCAGGTTAAGTCTCCTATAATTAATTGGAATTCATTAGAAAATATGCTCAATTGCACTAACACACAAGTAATGATTAGTTGTTTTGATAGTTGTTTTGAACATGTTGTAGAGGTTTGAAAACTGGAAAATATTAGACTTGTCTCTACTGGAGACAAGTATCCCTGATTAAAATGAGTATTCTTCCTAGACTATTATTTTTATATCAGATGATCCCAATTGTGATCCCAAACAAGTGGTTTGAAACTTGTGAGAAATCCCTTCAAAATTTTTTATGGAGTGGGAAGAGACCAAGAGTGAGATTTAGAGTAATGAGAGATTCCAGAGATAAAAGAGGGTTTGCAATTCCTGATTTGAAGATTTATCATGTAGCATTCTGTATAGTTTGGATGAAGCCATGGGTGTTACTGGATAACAGTAAGCTCTTAATGTTCGAGGGACATGAGCTACACTTCTGCTGGCATGCCTATACATGGCATGGTAAGGCTGAAGTACAAAAGATCTTTCTCAATCATATAATATGGAAATCCTTATATAAAATATGGTCTAAATATAAATATTTCTTGTGCCCTAAATTGCCATCTTGGGTCTGCCCAGCCAAAGCAGTGTCAATAAGAACTTTAAGAAGGGAAGGCGAATGGGTGACCTATAAAGAATTATTGTACCAACAAGGGCCACAAGTACTACTGAAGATCAACAGGAATTGAAACAAGAAGATATCAATATACATTGGTTTCCTTATTTACAGATTAAAGAAAGATATAAGAAAGATTTAGAAGCAGGAGGTATTGAATTAGAAATGAAAGCTTTTGAAAACTTGTTCCTTAAAGGAGATAAACATTTGTTATCCAGATTGTACAACCTGCTGTTAAAATATGAGCTTACGGATGAATTGGTTAAAAAGTATATGATAAAATGGTCCAAAGATATTGGGTGTGTAATTAAGCTGGATGAGTGGGACACATTATGGAAAAATTATAGAAAATATAAAAGGTGCTGGATATAAGAATTGAGTTAAAACCTGAAATTTTTCTACTGATCATTTTCAATTTGGACAGAAATTTGGAAGGTAGGTTAGGTAGATTTATGTGGCATATGGTAACATCAGCCAGAATGGTCTACGCTACATATTGGAAAAGTAGTATGATTCCAACAGAAGAAAAAATGGTGGGAAAAATTATTAGAAGTTGCGGAAATGGATAGATTAACGCACATGTTAGACAATAAATCTGATGACCAGTATTCAAAGATATGGCAGCCATTACAAGATTATCTTAAAAGTAGAGTTTATGATATCAAGAGTAGCAGAGGAGTTACTGAAAAATTATAATAGAAGTGTAAAACTTTGAGAATCAAAAAATGTGCGCTAGTATGACTTTATCCACAAAGATGAAAATTTCCATTAAGTTATGAGTGGAGAGATTTATAGCATTACTTTTTGATTATAAACAAGTCATAGTAGAAGATTCTGATTGATTCAAAATTTGTTTGTTATATATGCTATGCTTGTTATTTACAAACTTCTCTCATCTTAAATATGAGGGTGTTGAAGCAATAATATTAAGAAAAAACCATATCCTCCTAGTCGGGGGAGTTTTTTGTTTAGGTGTAATTTATTTTTGAGGATGTGAGATGCTGTATTCGATAAGATATGATGTGATAGGATGGTAAATGATGTGATATGATGTGTATATAGTGGTATGATATGATGATGTGATATGATGTATATACAGTTTTTTAATAAATGAAAAGAAATAAAAAAAGAAAGATAAAAAAGAAAGTGTGAGTTGAAGAAACTGATACCTTTAGTTTAATGCTGTCATATTGATTGAAAAGTATTGTTATTTTAACATAACTACTTTAATTGTTTTTTAACTTTTGTATCATCAGGTTTCAGTGGTTGGTTTTTTTTTTTCCATTCTAGTTGTAAGCTGCTTTGGTTCCTATGTTGGGAGCAAGATGAGACATAAACCAAATAAATAATTGAATGTATCACTTGGGGGAAAAAAAGTACAAAGAGAAAGAGAAAGAGTTGGATTTTTATTAGTAAAATTGTGTGGTGTAATGTTTACAATGCTAGGTTTGGTCTGGGAAGTCTTGAATTCAAAACCGCAGTCAAGTTTGACAATCACTGAGTAACCTTGAGCTGTTGACTATCTCTCAGACTAGTCTACCTCACAAACTGCAATTCGAGGCATTCCTGAAATAGATTAGCCATGACCCTGGGGTTAGGTATGCTATAAATGATTGCAGTGAAATCCATATCTTTGATAATGAGCTGTTGCCTGCTCCACAATTCAGTATATTGAAGACAAATCACTTCAACATTTCTGATGCTGTCTGAATGATGCATTGCAGTTTCATTACCCTGTACTGTCTGTTCCTTGCCCATTGAACATACCTTTATAAAGCAAGACCAGTTACCTACATAACTGCCCAAAGATCTAGGGCGGCCAGCCTTCCAGATACTGCTGGACTGTGATGCTCAGCACTTTCTGCCACTGGTTGTGTTGGCTAAGGCTGATGGGACTTTCAGCTCCAGAAGTTGCAGCCACGTGATTCCCATCCTTGAGTTAAGCTATCTCTTCCACTCAGTGTCCAATTCCCTTAGGAGCTGCCATTGTATTGCATATGTACTGTTGTATGTGCAAGTGTTGCATCTCATACTTAGGATGTTCATCACGCTTGCTGAAACATTTGACCACCACTGACATAGAGGGAGGAAGGTGCAGAACTGTTCAACTGTACATGTGTCATAAATCTGCCAGTTAGTTAATACAGAGTTGAAGACACTAATAGGCTGGTCCAAGGAAGCAAATGACATGATTTTGAGGTAAGTAAAAGTAGTCTGAGACAGGGAAAATTATACACAGCTTTGGAGCACTATGTTACAACTCCTTCTCAGGACAATATATAGGAATGGTGGAATGTTGCTGTCTTTCCTAACCTTATATCTCCTAACACGTCAGTGTAGCCTTTTTATTTCTCAATTGCATGAGACAGACTTTGTATGAAAAGCATAACAAAAATTTAATCCATTCTTAATTTTTGTTTGGGCTTCCTATTTCAGCCCTTCAATTTCATTCTGCTAGTTTTTGCTTCATTCAGTACAGAAGTGATTTTAACCCTGGGATCATGATGGAATTCCCTTGGGTGCTGTTATCACCTCAGACTTCTTTGGAGATAAGCACTTAAGAGAATACCCATGAGATAGCCGAGATGAAAAGCAGAATTGATTGAAAGGATTTGAGGTTTCTCTCAATCGAAACATGATCCTTAAGCAGCAGTGGAGGAAGTTAAACACTCTGTCTGGTTTGTCAATGTTAGAATGAATGCAGCAGGCAATGTAGCAATTTCTCAGGCTGTAGCTAAACACTTGACAGGAGTCTCTCCCTCCCTCTACTTGCTTTTGCCCCACTTGCTCTCCCCTGCTTACCAGGCAATGGTAGAGCCTGTCCATCTGTTTGTCCACCCCCGCCCCCCTCAAAAGCACATACAAAAGAGTTTGAGCACACTTCATAGTTAAGCAGCAGTTTCTCCCAGGTTCTCAATTTCCACAACAGTTGTCTGGACCCAAGTGAGGTCCAAGTGGGGTCCTAGAAACACTCTGGAGAATTTTTTCATCTTCAGTACTAGGTGGTAACAGGCAAGTGAGGGCAAAGGCCACAGGACAGTCAACTTTTTGCATGAGGAGACTCTTCTTTGTGAATTCTTAAAAGAACCAGACGTTTCTGAGAAGCAAAACTAAGATTTATTGAGGAATTAATTTGGATGCTCCTCCTGCTCTGGGAATTTCAAGAATATTGGTTTGCAACACAATGCATAGAATGGGTTGCTGTTAACTCATTGCAAAGGCTCCAGCCGCACAAGACCTTTCAATATTTATCGCAACTGCACCACTTTACTCCTATGAAAATGGTAGCTTTATAGCGGTGATTATGTAAAGGTGGCACATGGCAGAACGTTCTGGGCACTTGACAGAGTTTGTTGCATCACAAAGGCACAACTGCCTGTGCTATTTTGTGAGGTCTTAGACTTTTTTTTAAAGAAAGGTGAGGAATGTTTTGGAGGGCATTGTGCACTTGTGCTAAATTGTCTTTGCTCCAAAACACTCTGGCAGGAGCAGTGCTAGTTTAAAAACACAGGAAGGTTGTCCTTTTCTGAAAGCACTATCTTGACATTTCAGTTAGTGTTCTTTTCTTTTCTCCCCCACCCCCTTTTTAAAGAATTCTTTGCTGGAAGTCATCACAGAGTTTTTCTAGACCTAGTCATAGAGAGAATACAAGCACAGCATGATTATATATCCTTAGTACCAGCCTTATCAGCATGCTGTTCAAATATCTATTAAGTGGTGATGGAATGTTAGTTATTTTTAACATATTTATGTGCACATTTAAGTATTTTCACAAGGCAGCAAACAGTTAAAATTGGGAAACAATAACATATGGTTAATAGGAACACAGCATAAGGAAATCAGCATTAACAACATTCTGCATGAAAAAATCTTCCATAATACTAATAAAAGATGTTTTCAAAGTACATTTAAAAGTAGGAAGAGAGGAGGCATCTTGATGAATCTTTCTGGGCAGATGGAGAGTGTTCCAGAGTCTTGGGATATAACCATGTTCTTTGACTAGCAGTAGCGTAAGTACAATTTAGGAGTGATCTGCGTGTAAACATTAGGGCTTGTGTGCCTTTAGAATGTGTGGGTTAGCAAATTTTGGGAGATGTAGATTTTCAAATTCTCAAAACATTGTGGCACAACAAAGCAAACCTCCCTTTATGTGCACGTGTGTGCGTGCGTGTGTGTGTGTGTGTATGCACACACCTTCGAATCACCTGTTGACTATAGCAATGCCATACATTTCATAGGGTTTTCTTAGGCAAGGAATACTCAAAAGTGGTCTTGCCAGTTTTTTCCTCTGAAACATAGCCTACAGTATCTGATGTTCATTGGTGGTCTCCTGTCTTAAATACTAACCAAGGCTGACTCTGCTTAGCTTCCAAGATCAGATGGGATGTGGTGCCTTTAAAGGTATTTAGGCTCTAAGGTTCCCTTTATCCCAAGCCATTAAAGGAATTAACAATAGATTGGTTGTCCTTGATGAAGACTAAGCTGCCTTTATAAAATTACCAGCATACTATCCTGAGGAACACTAGTCTTATTTCAATTTGGAAGCTAGACAGGGTTGACCCTGGTAAGTCCTTAAATGGGTGATCACCACGGACTTTCAGAAAGGGCTAGGAATGCTTTCCACCTACAAACCTTGGGAAGCCGTTGCCAGTCTAAATTGATAATATTGGGTTAGATGGACCAATCATCTGTTTAAGGTACATTCCTCACATCTTACAGAAAGGCCCATCATTTTTAACTATCTTCCTCCCACAATTAATTGGTTCTTTGTCTCTTAGGGTGATTTCTTTTTCTCTCTTCTGAACCCTGGGAATAGACATCACTTCACGAACTGTCTTGAAAGGCTGCGAATAGCATGTTGGCTATTTTTAGAGAATCCATTCACTCTAAAGGGTGGGATAATCTGCTTCAAACTTTTTGGTCTTTCTGCAAATCTGTATTTACACAGGGATAACTGCCACACAAAAGTATTTCCAAGCACTCCTGTAAATAGAAATAACTTCCACACATTTGTACCCAGGCTTGATATAACAGTAAACAATGTCACAAATATGATATTGGAATGAATTTCTGCGTTGACTAACACTACAGCACAGCCTCATTTTCATGCCCCAAGTGAGAAGCAGAGTGAGAAGTAATTAGAGAAAAAGGTAAAAATGGGCCAGGAAGGTTTCCCTTTAAATCTAAAAAAGGAAACCCCCAAAGCTTCAGACTCATTCTGTGGTGTGGCCTTTCACATGTGCTCATGCATAATTAGGGTCTGATTTTCACTTATGCAAAAGAAGTGTGTACATGTGTGTAAGTATGTGCGTGTCTGAAAACAGTCTATGGAGGAGTTAATATGAAGGTTATTGCAATGGGGAGAGAAACTCAGCATTTATTTTTAATTGTATCAGGAAAAAAAATATGGGGCTTTCTGCAGTATAGTATTATAGTGCTATTATTCCACTTTCAACATCCTATGAAATCCTGGGGTTTGCAGTTTAGGGAGGGGCATTTAGAATTCTCAGCCAGAGAGTTCTTTTGCCTCAATAAACTACAAACCCCAGGATTCCACAGGATGTTGAAAATGGAATAATAGCACTATAACAGCATAGTGTGGAATGGCCCTATGAACATACTTCTTTTAAACAGATAAAACATCATATAACTGAATTCTCTTTTTTATAAACTTATCCATAATTGCATACCTTAACCTAGGCCATTTCTGCACGGCGTTTGCCATGCAAAAGGGCGCCTGGAGCGTTGCGTGATTGTGAGGAGCGATCTACACGACACACTCACAATCACACGATGCTTCAGGGGCCAGCAGGCGCTGATCACGCACATTTTCATTTTCGACTGGAAGCTGAAAATGGTGCGTGATCGCGTATTGCTCCCAGGCCCTACACACACTTACCTGGCGTGCGGAGCCTCCGGAGCTGTGCTGGTCGCACTTCCTGCCCCAGCGCAGCCTGGGAAAGTCCCAGGCTGCACTGTGAAAGGAAGAGGCAGGGCTCTCACACGAGCAGGCAGCTCATGCGGAGCTGAAGCAGCAGGGACGCAAGAACCTCTTGCCGGAGGCTGATTGCGCGATCCCCACACCCCAGCACTGGAAAAAGGTAAGGTGCAGAAAGGGCCCTAATCTTGTGGATTTAGATTTGAATGTTCATTCACAGTTCCCAATAGGTTATTGAAATTTAGTTTTTTAAAAAAATGTGTAGCAACATAAGTAAAAAGTAACAAAAAAAAATCCAGATACATAGAGTAAAAGTAATAGGTACATGCTTATATATGATTTAAAAGTGATAAGAGTATCATCCTGGGACAGAAGTGAGGGTAAATTATGTATATTTTTATTACTAATGAATTGCATAATTTTTAAAACATAAAAGTTCCAAACCCTACAAATATGTAGAACTAAGCTATTTACTTTTTAAAAAAGGTTGCTCAGTTAGTTCATAAATGATAGGGATCACCATAGAGTACAAGATTTTGTATTTCTGAGTGATTGCGTTTCTTAAATCCAGAATAAGAGAATTAGCAAAACAAAAGGATAAATGATAAAAAATTAATAATACAAAACTAGGTAGAAAAAGGGCAAAAAAAGGTACAAGATGCAAAGCAGAATTAATTATATTCTGTGACCTAACTGCAAGATTAGCAAAGCAGAGCACTCATCCTTATAAATTAAATTTAGTGAAGACATCTTTAATTTTGCAATGAGGTCCAGCAATGTAAAGTGCCATTTCAATAATAGTATGTTATATTTGCTTTGCTTAATGAGCATGATTGAATCAAGGATAGTCTAATGAATTTAACAATCTAAGGGGCCCATCAGTACAATGGACATTTTAAGAATCTTAACATGGGTTATATAACATTCTGTATCACTGCTATAGCTTCATCTACTGTGTTGCATTAGTGGTTACCATTTTAGCATTCCTTTTCATCGATTTTTGTAAATACGTTAGGTGTATTTTCTCCCTTACTTATACCCTTATCATATAATTTAGCATCTAAATCAATTAAATAAAATAAAATTTGAAACAGTCCTGGGTTTACAAAGAACAATGCAGAGTGAGGCTATTAGAATTAATTTAATTGTCGAAATCCTGTATATGTTAATTGACTCTAAACATACTAAAGCCATCATCTATGTGCATATGTTATGCTATTGCTGTGTCGTTCCATACAGACTTCCTTCTCAACCAATTATATGGTAAATTGGATTTAGAATTACAATACAATCCTCTGCATGTTTACTCAGATGTAAGTCCCAATAAGCTCAGTTAAGGGTGTATAGATTTGCAGTTGATGTTGGGCATACTTAATTTCATAGAAATCAGATGGAATTAAATTAGTCATGCACAACTTGTCCCCTAGTTTTTAATGGGACTAAAATATGATTAACTTAATTTAGATCCACCTCAATGCCGTGTAAACTAAAACATGAAAGTATAGGAAGATTGAAGAGAAATTCACCCTACGGTTGTTGTTTTTTTTAAATTGCTTCTCCAAACCTTGACTTAATATAACTTTTGTCCATTTGTCGCCTGTATTAAGAAGAAAGGGTCTCTTTCTCTCTCTCTCTATTATGTATATATAAAATTAATATTCATTGCAATTTAATCTAGTTACCTTGTGTAAAATATTTGTATATAATCAAATACAACTTAGAAAAACCAGAGCTAACTATTCTATTTAAACTCTAAAACCTTCTCTGTCATAGTTGCCATCTGGTAGCCCAAATGGTAAAAGGTTCAGTCTGTCTTAACAAATACAACCCAGTTACAACAAAACAATCAATTCTGTGGTACTGTAGACCAATAAACTTGTTTTCGTGAAAGCTGTTGAAGATTAGAGTCCTTTTAATTAGATACATGAAATATCTTTCTTAGCTGGTAAATTTATATAGTGCACATATAAACACACACACATTATATGGATGAATGTGTACAGATGGAGAAACACACAAACATACAGAGCATAACCTGTGAGCCAAAGGTCCCTGTAATGCAAGAACTACAGCTTGTAACACTTCTTTGCAAAGTTGAAATATATAAAGTACAGTGTCCATTCACAATAGCTGTGATTAATAGTGTCTGCCTAGCTTGGATGTTCTAATTTAACATCTGTAATGGGAGAGAACATTGGCCATGCTTTAATGTAAATGAATTTGCTGGTAGTTCAGCAGTTTCATGCTAGGATGCCTTCCAGATGTTGTTAGACTGCAGCTACCATCATAGAATCATAGAATCGTAGAAATTCAGAGTTGGAAGAGACCACACAGGCCATCCAGTCCAACCCCCTGCCATGCAGGAACACCCTCAAATCAATCCCGACAGATGGCCATCAAGCCTCTTCTTAAAAACCTCCAAGGAAGGAGACTCCACTACACTCCGAGGCAGCAGATTCCACTGCCGGCCAGCCCTGACTGTCAGGAACTTCTTCCTGAGGTTCAGGTGGAATCTCCTTTCCTGCAGCTTGAATCCATTGCTCCTTGTCCTGGTCTCTGGAGCAGCAGAAAACAAGTCCCCTCCTTCTTCTACGTGGCATCCCTTCAAATATTTAAACATGGCTATCATGTCCCCTCTTAACCTCCTCTTCTGCAGACTAAACATACCCAGCTCTCTAAGTCTATCCTCATAGGGCATGGCTTCCAGGCCTCTCACCATTTTGGTCGCCCTCCTCTGGACTTGCTCCAGCTTGTCAATATCCTTCTTGAATTGGGGTGCCCAGAACTGGACACAGTATTCAAGATGGGGTCTAACCAAAGCAGAGTAGAGTGGTACCAGTACCTCCCTCGATCTAGACACCATACTCCTATTGATGCAGCCAAGAATTGCATTGGCTTTCTTGGCTGCCACATCACACTGCTGACTCATGTTCAGCTTGTGGTCTATGAAGACTCCTAGATCCCTTTCACACGTACTGCTATCCAGCCACGTGTCCCCCGTCCTATATTTGTGGATTCCATTATTTCTGCCTAAGTGTAGGACCTTACATTTCTCTCTGTTGAATTTCATTTTGTTCGCCCTGGCCCAGCTCTCCAATCTATCCAGGTCATTTTGAATTTTGATCCTGTCCTCTGGCGTATTAGCAAGCCCTCCCAATTTGGTGTCTTCTGCAAATTTGATCAGCATGCCCTCTATTCCTTCATCCAAGTCATTGATAAAAATATTGAACAGCACTGGGCCTAGGACAGAACCCTGTGGCACCCCGCTAGTCACTTCTCTCCAGGACGAAAAGCAGCCATTCGTGATCACCCTTTGCGTTCGGTCGGTCAACCAATTACAAATCCAACTAACGGTAGCCCTGTCCAGCCCACATTTTACTAGCTTCGTTGCAAGAATGTCATGGGGAACTTTGTCAAAGGCCTTACTGAAATCGAGATATGCTACATCCACAGCACTCCCTTCATCTATCAAGCTAGTAACTCTATCATAAAAAGAGATAAGATTAGTCTGGCATGACTTATTTTTGAGAAATCCATGTTGACTTCTCGTGATTACTGCCTTGCTTTCTAAATGATTAGAAACTGACTGCTTAATGATCTACTCCAGGATCTTTCCGGGTACTGATGTCAGGCTGACTGGGCGATAATTATTTGGGTCCTCTTTTTTCCCTTCTTGAAGATGGGGATAACATTTGCTCTCCTCCAGTCTGCTGGAACTTCTCCTGTCCTCCAAGATTTCTCAAAAATTATAGCAAGCGGTTCCGAAATGACCTCTGCCAGCTCTTTTAATATCCTAGAATGCAATTCATCTGGCCCTGGAGACTTGAATTCATCCAATGCGGCCAGGTATTCCTGTACCACCTCTCTACTTATTATGTGCCTCATTTCCTCTGCTTCCTCCCCTGCTCCCCAACCGCCAGGTTGAGTGCTTGTATCCTTCTGGGAAAATACGGAGGCAAAGAAGGTGTTAAGTAGCTCTGCCTTTTCTCTCCCCCCTGTGAGTAATTCGCCATCTTCTCTGCGTAGCGACCCTACTGTCTCCTTCTTTTTCCTTTTGCTGCGGACATATTTAAAAAAACCCTTTTTATTGTTTTTAATGTCTCTGGCCAGCCTAAGCTCGTTCTGTGCTTTAGCCTTTCTGACTTCCTCCCTACATCTCCTAGCTACTTGCTTAAATTCTTCTTTGGTGGTTTCCCCCTTCTTCCATTTCCTATACATGTTTCTCTTAACTCTTAGCTCAGCTGAGAGTTCTTTAGTCAACCATTCTAGTTTCTTCAGATGCCTTCCATTTTTCCTCCTTAATGGCACTGAGTTTAGCATAGACTGAGTTTAGCATAGTCTAGTAAGCAACGCTGGGAATTACAGCCCAACAGTATCTGGAGGGCATCTTTGAATCCTATTCCTGTGCTAGAATTTCCTTTTGAAGTTATTTTGTTGGAGAATGATGAGTCTAACTTTCTGTGATTTTGGAGATGGAAATGTTCTTCATTGACCTTTTGATGTCAGATTTGTGTGCAAATCTGTGCAGATTCTTTTGTACAGAACTGTTTAATCTAGAAACCAGAAGTGCATGGTTGACACAGAAGAACAGGCATGTGCTTGAGTTCAAGATAGTATATTTGAGGATAAAAGGAGGAGGAGATGATGATGATGATGGTGATAGTAATATTGGCCTAATCTACACATGCCTAAAAATCCAGATTAGTTACAAGTCAGTCCCTTACACAATGTACAAAGGTATAATTGATAGATAACTCAGAATAAATCTCACACGGTTGTATCCTGGGCTTTAAAAAATAACTCTTTTTAATGTCCTGTTTGCATGTGTTTTACCTCCTGAGTTATGATCAGGATTACCCTACTGTGAGGAAGGTGATGTGGCTTCATAGGATAAATGGTCTGGGTCATCTGAGTGGGATCTTCTGACCTTTCTGGCCAGGTCAGGATCACTTCCCTTTCTTTTGTTTCCTGCTGCAAAGTTAGGTATGCCATTGCCTGTTCTTTACTATTTTCCTGAAAACACTCACATGCTCATACAGCCACTGTGCATGTGGCAGCTTTGCTTGCCCCTCCCCACTTAGTGGTACTACTAGTAGTTGTGTGCCTCCAAGCTGTTTCTCATTTATGGTGACCCTAAGACAAATCTATCACATGGTTTTCTTGAGGCTGAGAAAGTGTGACTTGCCCAAGGTCACTCAGTGGGTTTTCATGACTGAGTGGAATCCTGGTTTCCAGGGTCATAGTCCAAAGCTCAAAACCACTACCACCACACTGGCTCTCATTTAGTGGTAGAGGGATAAAACTAATAAATGATGGCCAATGTTGATTTTAGGAAGGGGAGATATGTTAGCCTGGGGGAAAAATGAAATCAGGGACCTCTTCATTTTGGATGAGAAGAAAGACTAGTAAGAGTTCCATATAAGCTACTGAAATGTAGATATTTATGAAGAGATAGCTTGGGAAATGTTTATAAAGGAACGCTGCAGAAGAATCAAGTCAAAATCTATGAGGAATCAGTACAATTTTGTGTATGTGACAGGAAATCAGGCCTAATTTACAAATTACTTCCACTGTGGCCTGTTCTTGTGCAGCACTTCATGCGTGCCTAACTTAGGGCCATGGAATATATTCTGGTATCTACATGGAGGCGCGTGTCTGTAAGTGTCTGAAATGTTGAGGATGATACAAATAGGAGTACGATAGGTCCAGCATATGTTGGCCCTTTCCGCACCGGCCTAATAAAACGATGCAGAGCGACCTCCAACGGAGGTCTTCTGCACTGTGGAGTGGACTGAGGCAGACTACTTTTTGTAGTTCCGGTAAGGACCCTGGCACTCCAGGACTCAAGCTCTGAGTCTGAACCAGAGGACTTCAAAGCCATGGAGCCTGCTGCACCAGCAGAGCCCATCCCAGAGGCTGCCATGGAACCTGCTGCACAGCCCACCCCAGAGGCTGCCCTGGACACAGAGCCCTTGGCCCCAGTAGCCCCAGCAATGGAGCCAGGGGCTGCCTTAGACCCAGAGATTCAAGAGCAGGTGCTTACTTACCAGCAGCATCGGGAGCAAAAGAGTGCTCTCAGAAGGTCAGAGCGTTTAAATAGGAAACTCCAAGCAATCAAGCTCCAGCTGAGGTAGCACCTGGGTGAGGGCCTGCTTAATAAAAGCACTCACTCAGCCTTGGGTCTTTGTTGGCTGATAGCTGTTCATTCTGGGTGTGCCTGTTGGGCTCCTGGGGCTCTTGCTTTGCTTCCTGGAATGCTGCCCGACTGGCTGAGGAACGAGCTCTGTGGTATGTGGACTCTGTTTGCTGTTTTGCCTGGCTGTGCAGTAACAGCCAGGGATACCTTTGCTGCAAAAGTCTCTTTAATTTACTGCTGCCTTACCTACTTACTGCTGAAGTAAATCCCTTTGATTTATTGCCTGTCTGCCTTATCTGTGAAAAGACCTATTAGCTAGCTCTTGGCTGCCTGCCATGCCTTGGCGTTGACAGTTCCACACCTCAGTCCGCTCTGGAGTGACTGGAACTGATTGCGCAGCGTGCTTTTTAAAAACCTCTTTTAAAAGGTTTTTAAAAAGCATGGAGCACATGACTCTGTGTTGCTCTGTTGCTGTGCTCTGGTGCAGATTTGCAGGTGCGCACTAGTGCATGCCTGCAGATCTGCTGGGGGTGGGCTTTAGGTTGGTGAGCTTCTCTGGTTGGTAGAGAGCCTCCACCAACTGGATGCTGCCATTTTGGACGCCGGAGCAGTGCGGAGTGATGAGCTCGCACTTCTCCTCGTCCTGATGGACTCGCCCGGATGCTGAAGAAGTCCGGTGAGTCCCATTTTTGTGCGGTTCCTTTCCCACGTGTGGAAAGGGCCTATCTGTGGTCAAGACTCAATTGGGGGTAGAGATTCAAGGTCTCCATTGTGATCGTGACCACAGCCTTACAGATTAAGAAAATGGTGAAGGGGCATCAGTTCCTGAAAATTACAAAGTGGGGGAAATGTTTAGATACAGATGCTTATGAACTGGAGCACAATGGCCACTGCACATTAAAAATCAGGCCTGATCATAGGGAACAACTAATCAGGGAAGAGGTACTGTTCCACCAGGAATAGAGCTAGACTTATGCACCTGTGTCATAGGGCAAGTGAGAAAAATAGGGATTGCTGCATACTCTGTGAGGCACATGCATGCTCTGAATTAATGGACATACCCCATTGAACTGAATTTGTCCTACAATTTGAACCTGTATGACTCTCATTCCTGGAACAGATGTGGAAGAAAACCAGCATGTGTGCCCCAAGATGAGCAAAAATAATTCAGAAACATCCCAGGATAGTCTTGGGATAGTTCCCAGTGTAAACAAGGAGAGACCAGAATACTAGCAATAATTTTTAATGTTGGCAGGTAACTTTCTAGGCCTTTTTTTTTTTGCAACTGAAAAGACTTTAAAATCTGGACTGGTTTTGATGGCCTGCATACTTATGAGCTGTTGCTGTTGTGTGCTTTCAAGTTGTTTATGACTTACAACACCCTGAAGTGACCCTAACATGAGGTTTTCTGGACAACATTTATTCAGAGAGAGTTTGCCTTCGTTTTAGGCTGAAAGACTGTGTGACTTGCCCAGGCTCACCCAATGGGGCTTCCATGGCAGAGGGGAGATTCAAATCCTGGTCTTGAGTAGTCCTCTGCTCAAACCACTATATTACACTGGCAATATCTCAAAATATGGTGATATTTTAACATTTTTTTTTAAAAAAACTGTTTTTCAATTACTTACCTCTGGGTTAATGATTATCTGGTTAAAGCATTTGATGCTGGAAGTTCTATATATTAAAATGAACGACATTTAAAAGAAAGAAAAATAATTTTTTTTAAAAATGGTAGGGAATAGTTATTCAGTTTTAGCACAAGAGGCAGATTAAAAGCTAAAGGCTCCACTAGTGGGAAACATTTAGAATTGAGCCTATGTCAGAGAAAGTTGTCTTACATGTTAGAGATTGTATGAGAACCTGCTCTGAGAGTTTGTTGAATTTGAGCAGAGGTTAGCAATGCTGAAAACTGACTTTAGAGATCCACATCAGATATAGCTTGTTGAATAATGACATTGTGCCTTTTGAAATCTAGAAAGATGAACTTGTTTCATTAATAGAGTTGCTTTCCATGGAAATTGTTAGTTTTTGTGATTTTTTTTTGAACTTATGAATGGATCAACATTTTTGGTTGGAGATAAAACTTGTTTTGTAAAGGTAATAAATAACAGTTACTTATAATCTGCCACTTTCATGAGGTGGATCACCCCAAGAAAAAAATACTGTTCTTGTTTAAGAAGGAGTAGTGTTGAACACAACAATGACCCTTATTCACAGTAACATGGCAGTCACACTAGAAGTGGTAGCCACCTGCAGTATATAGATAACGTAGATGTGCAATTGGCATATTTGGTCATGGCTCTAGTTGTTTCCATATTAATGTGTGAATGGACCCATGGAAATATAATACTCTTTAACAAGGCAGGAAGAATAAAAGCAGAGAACCAATTTTTGGAATTAGATGATTTCAGGTTAAACAGATAGTGTTTTTAATTAGTATATTTTACTCCTGTGACAATAAACATTTATGGGCCAGAGCAAGGGTGGGCAACTTTGACAGATCATGAGGTCATTTTTCTGTGGGCTACACAGACTGTCCAAAAATGAAAATGTTACCTTAAGGGGCAAAAGTTAACTTCTGTTTTTGAAAAACTGGGTTTTTAATGGTCAACAGCCCAGGAGTGCTGTGTATTTGTGTGTGCACATGCACACACACAACCTATTTAAAAAGTGAATGGCTATGCCTGGATACTTGCAGGAGAGTACTGTAAATTCATTATTATTATTATTATTTTTTTAAAGTAGTCTAGGGAAGGCAGGGGGCTGCTGGGCAAGTGGGGCCTTAGGCCTACAATTTACACACTGTTGAGTTAGAGATTGCCTAGAAACTAACAGAGAAGATAGCAAAGGATTCAGAGAACACTGAATCACTCCATATATTATAATGGGGATTGGAGTTTGCAAACAAAGACTTTGAGCTGTGCTGAATGTTAAAGTCTTGCTCACTGATGAATAGAGAGAACAACAAGGTGCCTTCTGCCTACATTCCCTCTTTCATCCCATTTTTTCTGTGCTTTTAAAATATCCTGGTTTCTTTCTCTTCCTCCCACTTTCCCCTTCATTCTCAGTTTGCTTCAGTTGCTACAAACTGACTTCAAAGGGCTGACGTAGGAAGCAGAATCTTGCCTTTCCTTGTAGACTCAGGCAAAAGCAGCCTCTCCTAGCTTGTGTGTTCTTCCTTATTAATAACTTTGGCTATCTTGCCCACATGCTGATATTGCTTGGCCATGTGTGTCCTAGTTTTTATCTGTGAAATATTGGAGAGTATACTTCTGGATTTGTACATCTTTTAATAAAATTCTTATTAAAATCTCCCATGGAATCAAGAAAATAAGATCTACTGTGCATAGTACAATGTGTATGTCAGTTCTCTCTCTTCTATGAAAGAATGGCTTTCGATGTAACTGGTGATAGATACGTGTGTAGGTAACAGTCAGCAGATGTAGTCAAGAAGAAATCTGGAGGTCTTGACAGCTTGCAACTTCCATACGTCTTTCAGTTGGCATGGAATATGGATTTTTCAACTTTTCCTAGACAATTGTAGTCATAATTACCAAATAAACTGATTCTGATATTAGAGGACTACCAAGAAAATTAAGTAGCCTAGTCACTACGTGAGGAGGTCTGCGAGCTGGAATACTCTTAGGTCCCAGAGAAGCGTATGAGAATAGACTCCAGCACTGCTGGGGGGATATAGAGGGAAAGTGTGTGTGTGTTTTTAAACTCAATTAAAACAATTTAAAACAATAAAAATAATTGTGATGTCCTTTTCTGGGAAGAGGACTCTAATTTCCACCTATGCCTTGAACTGCATATGCTTAAGCTGTAGGATGCAGTTCAGAAATGTTTTAATGACAGTTGCAGATCATGTTAACACTTCAGAAACCTAATTACCTCTTGGGCTAGTGTTTGTCCTTTTCCAAATCAAGGCAAAGACCCTCTCAGATAGCCATTCCCTTGGCATCTTATCTAATGATACTTTCACCTTACAGTTGATTTTTAACCCTGGCTCAGGAGAAATATTCTTTTTCCCTTTTTGGAATGAGAAGTGTGCATAGTACTGATTGACTGACTCCTGTGATAATATGGACAATTAGGAATTGTGAGGACAATATCACATGCCACCCATTCTTGGAACAGTATGAAGTTTAAACAGAAGGTTTTTTTTTAAAACAAAACAAAGCATAACATTAACTAAACACTTCATCAGATGAACATGTACGGTGAAAAGAGAAAATAAGAAATGGGAGATGCATCTAAATCAGGTAGAAAGAGGAGGAGGCAGTCTTGATGTGATTCAGTTATGCACATTGCTTGAGAGGAAAAGGCAAGGGGATGAAGGAGAATTCACCTCACAACCACTTATGTTTGTATGAATCTCAGTATGTGAGGACTGTGCAAGGATGTCATTTGATAATGTGAGATGCAAGATCTTTCACACATTAAAGTTATGCTCCACTCATATTCTCTCCTGTAGCTGGAAAGAGAGAATTAAATGGCACACATGTACATGGCATATGATAAACAATCACTATTGCAGCATAGCTCCTCCAGCTTATTCTGTAATTACAGTAGCTGATTGGCTTAGCGGGAGCCCAACTGAGTATGGGCTTATCCAGAAAAGAAAGAAAGAAATGATGCTCTTATACATCATGTTTCATTTTGATTTCTCTTTGTATCTTCTTTCAAGATGTTCTCCACTGTTTTTCTTATTTCATGGCCACTGTACTTTGTGTTGCTTTACTCCTTAAGGGATATTCAATACCTCCCTCTTTACTTTCTCATGCCTGTTATTTCTATATATGTTATTGACTATATACTAGCAAAATGACTGTAATTAGATGATCTGCATGTCTCTGCATAAGAACCTGCATGTCTCTGCATAAGTACATCCTCCTATGGTAGCAGCTGAGCAATCTTCTGTGAGGTGCATTGAGTCCATTATAGTATTGCCTCCAAGTGAAGCTACATAAGGAAGGCATTAGAAGAATGTATGGACTGAGCACAGGAACACCACAGGGGAAAGGCATGGCTGGCTCAAGACAGTTTGTTGCCTGAAAGGAAAGGACAAGACTGTTTCTTACCATGTACAGAAACCAGCTGGAGTGCTAGCTACATTTTCCCATAACACTGATGATAGATAGCACAGTATATTCTGTTTCATCTGAGGCCAGTAGGCCTACTGAGAGAAGTGCAGGACAGATGATGTCTCACACTCACTGAGATCTTGCTGTTGCTCTGCACCACCCAATGTGTGCATGAGACGACTACCTCACTCCAGGTTGACTCAGCCTTCCATCTGTCCATAGGTTGGTAAAATCAATACCCAGCTTGTAGGGGGAAATTAGCTAACACATTGTAAACTGCTTAGAAAGTGATTGGCACCAGAAAGTGGTATAAAAATGTAAATGCGTTTGCTATTGTTATGTTTCAGGATGCTAAAAAGATAGTTTGTCTTAGTTAAAAACTCCCCAAGAGAGGAGTTCAGCCTTCTTCAGGGGCTGTATAAAAATTACAAAACAGCATATAAATACAGGACATCCATTTGTATACTGCTTATAGCTGTGCATACCAGCTTCAAATCAAAGCTACATAAATTCTTGAGTCAGGAAATCCAAAACCACTTATTGACAAAATGAAAGCATACATTGAGAGGTAGAATTTTTATTATATCTTGCAAGTAGACAGTAAAAAAAGAAACTTATAATATTTAAGGGCACATAGGTGTATCTGGGCTGTAGGGAAAGAAGCTGTCTGAAAACTCAGAGATTTTATGTGAGATGGTCAGCTTCCTCATTTAAGCTTTGAATTAAAAAAAAAAAAGGTTTTAAGTTTTTAGATTATGGAAAATTTTAAAGGAGTGGAAGTTAGATAATTTCTTAATTTAAGCCTGAAGAGGGAAAACATTGTAGTGTTAAAGGCCCTTTCACCATTTTTTACCCAGCAGAATGCTGTCATAATTAGAGATCACTTTTTCTGTTGCCCAGAATCTAAAACCCGTTGCAGAATGTTGTTGCTCCAAGATGTGGCTCACCAAAGGAACACCCATTTTGCTGTTTTTTATATTACAGAGGTGGTCCCCTATGTATTTCTGAAGAGTCCTGGTTATTTTCCCTACATGAAATATTTGGTGTTTATATTATAGAACATCAATGATGAAACTGCTGTGTGGATGATGAGATGCTGAAAGTATGTCTTTTGGGGTTCTTGTGGTCTATCTGCAACAGGCAGAATGTTATTCATGGAGGTATATCTGCAACAGAAATAGTGGTCACAGAATTGTGAGTCTGATTATACCTTTCAGAGTATTATATGTTGGTACTTCTTGAATGTGCTGCTCATCAGGATGTCTTTAATATTGTTTTTCTTTTGAATGAAATCAAGGGCTTATCTTGACAACCTGGTAGCTGCTGAACTAAATGTCAATGTTTCTTGATGAAAATTCCTTTCTTTATGTGATATCTTTATGTCATTTATTCATACTATGATTAAAATTAAGACTACAGTTGAGATCGTTGGACTGTGGTCTATTTTGTTTTCTTAAAAGATCAAAACATGTTGTCTGGGATACTTTATACTACTTACCATCTGCTGTTTTGTCAGGACACATACCGCATTTTTAAATTCAATATCACTTGACCAGATGCATTTTAATCTGGGAAACTTTAGTTTCTGGAACCTAAAAAAATGTGAGCAACGCACTTGGCTAAGTCAGACTATCCACTTCATACATAACAAGATGGGAACTGTTGAAATAGACTTCTGGTTAAGACTTTCTTCCTACTAAACAATAAGAGAAATGGGGAGAATGCAATCAGAAGGCATTGCTTAGGATAGTTTGGCCACATAAGAACCAAGACATAGTTTAGCAAGCATTGCATATGAATGCAAGCCACATGTAAAGCAATTCCCAGTACGGTTGTTAACTTAATCAGGAAAATCAATTTTTGATTTAATGGATTGTATTTCTTGTTTGGAAGGACTTCCTTTCTTTGTGGTGCCTTTCTGTGGCCAAACATTTTAAGACAAGACCTGCAGATATCTGAACAGTAGCTGTCATCCTTTGAATTTGTCATGCATTTCAACAAAACACCATATCTGATGGTATTCCATAGGAATGTCATATTCCAGCTCAAAATATCTGGGCATTTAACCTGCTTATTATGCATATTATTACAATTAGATATATTAATTTGCATTCTAATTATGTAAATATTTACAATAGTAGTTGCACATTTTTCTTCTACCTTGTTTCAGCCTTTGGCGTATTTTTAATTGCAACTGCTCTTCTGGCCTTGGGACAGAGAGATGTGAGTTCAAATGCTTGCTTTGGCTATGGAATTTACTATGTAACCCTGGATCATCATTGCCCCACAGCAAATTAACCTTACAGGGTTGTTATGGGGATTAATATCAAGACATATAAAGTGGCCATGTGCATTGCTGGTGTACTTTTGTCATGCACAGGCATTTCTATTGCTATTCTCATCAGATCGCTACAGTTTTTCCTTATTGATAGCTAATATATATATATATATATATAAAAATATATAAATATAAAATATTTTAAAAAATAGAGACCTGTATCACAGGACACTACTGAGGTGTTTGTATCTCACTTACAGGGGAAAATGCAAAGGAAAGGAAGGACAAATTTGCACGTCACACCTCCTTCCCTTGTACTCTGCCTTACCCTGTACTTAGGTCCCTTGTTTGTCATACTTCCAACTACACCTCTTATCTTCTCTTCCCTCATTTCTTTTCTCTTGTCCCATGTTGTGCCTTCACAGTGCATCTCTCCCTTCTTTGCCTTCACTTGCACTTTTGCCGTGCTCCCCTCCCTGGTTTCTTGCGTTCCACTGCTTACACCTCCAACACCTACTTTCTGCTTTGCCTCACCTTGTGCTACTACTGCTCCCTCTTCTGCATCTTCCATCACTTTATGCCTACTTCTTTTGCTCCTTTTACCATGCCACTGAAACTCTCACCCTCCTTTACCTCCCATCCCTCACCTTATGTTGCTGCCCCTCCCCATTTTTCCTCCTTACAGCCACCTGCTGTACTGCCTACTCTTGCTCGCTTCCCCTCAACTTGCCTCACCTTGCCCTGTGCCATTCTATGGTCTGTTGCAGCCACAGCCACACCTCCAATCTTCTTTTCATTGCTTCCCTCCTTGCTTCACTGTATGTTGCTATCTGCCTGCTCTCTGAAGAAGCAGAAACTGTACAAAGCTGTCTCTGCTGTTTTAAACAGAAGGCAGATAAGCAGGCAGATGAAGACAGTGACGCTTCTATGACAGCAATACAAGGAGCAGGGAGAGAGGGAGATGAAGCAAGATGAGAGAGGATGTAGCAGGTGCAGTAGTGGGGGAGGCAAGATGGGTGGAGACAAGGTGGCAATAATGTGGATGGTTCTTTTTCTCCAGTGTTGGGCAGTGGGATGACCCCCCCATAAAATGGAACTTGATTTTTTTCCTGCACTTCTAACAAAAATTTATGATATTGCAATATCAAGCAAGTCATGAAAAACATCAGGCTTCATAGAACCTTAAAACATTAATCATTGTACTGCAGATTTTACTTTCCTTTGTTGCATGCCTCCTCCATTCTGGTGGTTCATTGCTTTCTGTGCAGTCTTTGGAAAGAACTCCGTAGAACAGGCTAAATTTTCCTGTAACAGAAGCCAAGGGAACTATAAATTGGAACAGAGAAGTTGGCCTACAAATGTGAATTATTGGTGTAAGAATTTACTAATTGGCTAAATACATTCAAAGGCATGGGCTGACATGTTTCTCATAAAGCATTTTGCTCCTCAATTCTGTTACTAGAAGGACTAGCAACTTGTCTTTTTAGAAATGAAAGTTTGAACTCTAGGCCAAATGTTGGTCCAGGCAGGCACCAGGTAACATACCTAGAATCTGTATGAACTCTGCGTAACTGGATAGTACAGCAGCCACAGCCCTCACCTCTGCTACCTTCTTCCTCTGGTTCCATATCTTGCATAAACGTTCCCTACTCTAATGCTTGTTTTCTCAGTTTCAGCCAAACCATTGAAGTCTTGAAAGAATAGAGGTGTATTCCTCTTGAAATGCATTGAAGTCTTGAAAGAATAGAGGTGTATTCCTCTTGAAATGCATAACAAATGACAAATAGATTCTCATGAATTTTCTCCAGAGGTAGTGGGAATTTTCAGTTTGGTGCTAACTAATCCTTATTGTTGCTTTCTTTCTAAAAAAGCCCTCCATAGACCCCCTGGATATGAGTAATTATACACCAGTCTCTCATCTCCCATTTTTAAGCAAGGTGATCGAGAGGGCTGTTGGTCTTCAGCTCCAAGCTGTCTTGGATGAAACAGATTATCTAGACCCATTTCAAACTGGCTTCAGGGCAGGATATGGAGTCGAGACTGCCATGGTCGCCTTAGTGGATGATCTTTGCCTAGGTATCGACAGGGGAAGTGTGACCCTGCTGGTACTCTTGGACCTCTCAGCGGCTTTTGATACCATAGACCGTGGTATCCTTCTGGAACACCTGAGAAGGTTAGGGATCGGGGGCACTGCACTTAAGTGGTTCCGGTCCTATCTCTTAGGTAGATACCAGATGGTGATGCTTGGGGACAGCTGCTCCTTGAAAAAGGAGCTTAAATCTGGTGTCCCTCAGGGCGCTGTCTTGTCCCCAATGCTATTAAATATCTACATGAAACTGCTGGGAGAGATCATCAGAAGAAATGGAGTAAGGTGCTATCAGTACGCAGATGACACCCAGATATATCTCTCCATGCCTCAGATAATAGCATCAACTAAGGGTGGCATCTTGCCTCTGAACGAATGTCTTGAAGCAGTAATGGACTGCATGAGGAAAAACAGATTGAAGCTGAATCCAGATAAGACGGAGATACTCGCTGTTAGGGGCCCTAGCCCAGACATGGAGGTACCCTAATGTGGGGTCACACTTCCCCTGAAAGACTGTGTTCGCAGCTTGGGGGTGCTCCTGGACTTGCCACTTCAGATGACAACTCAAATAGATGCGGCAGCCAGGAGTGCCTGAGCTGCGCCCTTTTCTGGAGCTGGAACACCTAAAAACAGTGATGCATGTGCTGGTAACTTCACGTCTTGACTTCTGCAGTGTGCTCTACATAGGGCTACCCATGTGCTTAGTCCGGAAACTTCAATTAGTTCAGAATATGGCAGCCAGGTTGGTCACCAGTAGACCTAAAACTGACCATATAACACCAATTTTAAAGTCTCTTCATTGGCTGCCTGTTAGTTTCCGGTCACAGTACAAGGTATTGGTTATTACCTTTAAAGCCCTTCATGGCTTGGGGTCAGCCTACCTGCGGGATCGCCTTCTCCCATATAATCCACCCCGCACATTAAGGTCCTCTGGGAGGAATTTACTGCAGCCAGTCAGAACTAGGTTGGCTGCAGTTACCCAGAGGACCTTTTCTTCTATCGCTCCCAAGTTATGGAATGCCTGCCGGAGGAAACCCGGCATATTACCAGTCCTGACTGCTTTAAAAAAGCAGTCAAGATTGATCTGTTCCGACAGGCCTTCCAAGACTAGCATTCCATCGCCTCCCATCAATTGTCTTGCTGTTTTGTTAATAGTTAATTGATGGACTGTTAATTGTTGTGTGTTTTAAGGGGTTGGTTTAAGTGGGTTGATGGGTGGGGAGGATTGAGTATGTTTTTAATGTTTTTTAATGTATTTAATGTATTTCATGTTGTTCCCCGCCCCGATCCATGTGGAGAGGCAGGATAGAAATAATAATAATAATAATAATAATAATAATAATAATAATAATAATAATAATAATAATAATAATTATTGAAAGACCAATGGAATGTAGACAGACAAATAATTAACCCCTACAGTTCATTTTAGGAGGATTTTATGAGAAAAGTGTTAATGAGATGTTTCCTTTTCTCAGGTAACCTTAGGGGGCCATAAGGTGGGAAAACATTTCCTATAGCATCACTTTGTAGAATTTTATGTACATATGGATAGTTGTCTGTTGTAACATGCCTCCCGATCCACTCTGACACATGTCAACCTATCATAGGGATTTCTTGGCAAGATTTATTCAGAGGAGGTGTGTCATTGCCTTTCTCTTAAACATGATTAAAAGGGGATTCCAACCCTGTTCTCCCAGGATCTTACTCTTAAGACTCAAACCAGTACACTAATATGCATGTTTTAATGTAAAACAAATCGTTTATCTCTGAAAAGAATGGCATTTGTGTCTGTGTGCGAAAGAGACAGAGGTATGGGTTTCACATTTATGTACACGTCTGAAGGCAGGCAGAAGGGAATGAATAAAGTGCTGTAGATACATTACTGGAAGAGATGACTACAGCAGAGTGTATAAATGTGCTTGACAGCCAGCTTTCTCTATCTGAAGAAAAGGGAAAGCGAGGGTACTTGACAACATAAATACAGGGAGGCAGCATTGACCAGCTGTATCTTCACATTCATTTAACTCCACTTGGTGTATTCTGTTCTTCTTGTTCTAAAGTGCTGCAGTCATTGGCATTGTGTGCACGGACAAAGAGCACATTGTTTTGCATTACAGGAACTGGAGAAATCAACAGATTATCACCCTGTGCTCTTGATGCTGTGTCTTCCAACTGCTACCAGTAGAAAACCTTTGAAATAGGGATGGTTCTTGGCTACCATATAGTCATAGCCTAACTGTGCTGTGAAAATAGCCTGTATCTAGTAACTTGACAACTTACTCATTATTGATAACTGTAATTAAGAGACTCAGCAATGGAAAAAGAATAAAAGGATAAAAAATGAAATGATGAGGAGGATCAAAACAGAGAAAATTGGAAGAAAACATGGTGTGGAAGATGGGAAAAGATTAGGATGATTGTAGAGAATTTAACAGTTGTTGCTGTGTTTGTTTGGGCCCGCCCCCCCAAAAAAGGGGACCAATTGAATAAGAAGATTAGTACTGTAAATTGAGACATCCTTTCACATATTCTGAAGATATCTTCTGATGTATTGGGAGCGACAATAAGTACTGTGCTGGGCAAAGGGAGATACAGTGATAGCAGGGCGAAATGCCGTTACAGGGGAAGGAGAGATAGATGTTTAATACCCATCTCACCTTCCGTTTGCCCTGCTACCCCAAGGTGTCTGGAGAGCGAACCAAACCACCCACAGAACCTTTCCTTGCTCCTGTGCAATGTCAGGTCAATGAAAAAGAAAACACATATCATCCATGACCTTTTAAAGGATGAAGACGCTGACCTGGCATGCTTTACAGAGACCTGGCTGGAAGACAATAGTGCTACAACCTGGGTACAGGCCTTGCCAGCCGGATATTCTGTCAGTGAGCAGGTAAGGGGAAGTGGGCGGGGGGGGCGGAGTAGCCTTGGTTTACAAAGACAGTCTTATGCTGACCAGGATACCTGTCCGGAAAACAGACCACTTCGAGTGTATATACCTGAGCCTGAAGGCAAGGGATAGTCTAGGGATTCTGTTAGTTTACCGACCACCCCGCTGCCTATCAGACTCCCTGGCCGAGCTGACAGAGCTGGTGTCGGAGTTGGTGTTGGAATCACCCAGACTTTTGGTTCTGGGCGACTTCAATATCCCATTTGAGACCAGTTTAACAGGTGCAGCTCGGGAGTTTGTGGCATCCATGACAAACATGGGCCTATCCCAATTAGCCTCTGGGCCAACACATTGTGCAGGTCATACCCTTGATGCGGTCTTTAGTACGGAACAGGCACAGCCGTGGGTGGAGATAACAAATACTACCACCTTGTCATGGACGGATCATTTCCTGGTCAGGGTTAGACTAATGGTTGCTATCCGCCCCTGCAGGGGTGGTGGACCTATTAGAATGGTCCGCCCTCGAAGGTTAATGGAACCTATTGGATTCCAGAAAGCCCTCGAGGGTCTTACAGTTGGCATCGCCGGTGATCCTGTCGAAGCCCTGGTTAATACCTGGAATTGTGATCTTACCAGGGCTATCGACACGATTGCTCCCAAGCGTCCTTTCCAGCCTGCTACAAACCGTAATCCTTGGTATACAGTAGAACTTAGGAATATGAAGCAGGCTGGACAACGACTAGAGCGCAATTGGCGGAAATCTCAACTCTTATCTGACAGGACACGCTATAGAGAATTCCTTCATTCCTATAGAGTGGCAATAGATGCAGCGAAGAAGACCTTCCTCTCTGCACGTATTGCGTCTGCGATTTCTCGTCCAGCAGAGCTGTTCAGGGTGGTAAGGGATCTGACTCAGATACCCACTCCCCTGAACTCGTTGTTAGAACCTAACGTAGCTTGCTGTGACGCCTTGAATAATCATTTCGCAGATAAAATCTCTCAGATAAGAGCCGACTTGGATGCCGGTGTTATAGCAGAGGTCACAAATGGAGCGTCCAGCGACCCCGTGAATAAGATTATACTGGATCAGTTCCAGTCAGTGAGTACCGAGGACGTAGACAAGCTCCTTGGAAAGGTAAGAAGGACAACTTGCCCTCTTGATCCCTGCCCTTCATGGCTGGTCGTCCAGGGAGGAGTTGCAATTAAGACCTACTTAAGACATATTATTAATGCATCCTTCAGGGAGGGCAATTTTCCAGCTTGTTTAAAAGAAGCGATTATACGGCCGCTTCTAAAAAAGCCCTCCCTAGATCCCCTGAATATGAATAATTACAGACCAGTCTCCCATCTTTCATTTTTAAGCAAGGTGATCGAGAGGGCTGTTGCCCTTCAGCTCCAAGCTGTCTTGGATGAAACAGATTATCTAGATCCATTTCAAACTGGCTTCAGGGCAGGATATGGAGTCGAGACTGCCATGGTCGCCTTAGTGGATGATCTACGCCTAGGTATCGACAAGGGAAGTGTGACCCTGCTGGTACTCCTAGACCTCTTAGCGGCTTTCGATACCATAGACCATGGTATCCTTCTGGAACGCCTGAGAGGGTTGGGGATCGGAGGCACTGCACTTAAGTGGTTCCGGTCCTATCTCTCAGGTAGATACCAGATGGTGATGCTTGGGGACAGCTGCTCCTCGAAAAAGGAGCTTAAATCTGGCATCCCTCAGGGTGCTGTCCTGTCCCCAATGCTATTTAATATCTACATGAAACCTCTGGGAGAGATCATCAGGAGGCATGGAGCAAGGTGCTATCAGTATGCTGATGACACCCAGATATATCTCTCCATGCCTCGGATAACAGCATCAACTAAGGATGGCATCTCACCTCTAAATGAATGCCTAGAAGCAGTAATGGACTGGATGAGGAAAAACAGACTGAAGCTGAATCCAGATAAGACGGAGGTACTTGCTGTTAGGGGCCCTAGCCCAGGTATAGAGGTTTGTCAACCAGTTCTAGACGGGGTCACACTTCCCCTGAAAGACTGTGTCCGCAGCTTGGGGGTGCTCCTGGACTCGCCACTTCAGATGACAGCTCAAATTGATGCGGAAACCAGGAGTGCCTGCTATCAGCTTCGGCTGATATGCCAGCTGCGCCCCTTCCTGGACTTGAAACACCTAAAAACAGTGGTACATGCGCTGGTAACTTCACGGCTTGACTTCTGTAATGCGCTCTACATAGGGCTACCCATGTGCTTAGTCCGGAAACTTCAATTAATTCAGAATATGGCAGCCAGGTTGGTCACCGGAAGATCTAAAACTGACCATATAACACCTATTTTGAAGTCTTTACACTGGCTGCCTATTAGTTTCCGGGCACAGTACAAGGTGTTGGTTTTTACCTTTAAAGCCCTTCATGGCTTGGGGCCAGCCTACCTGCGGGATCGCCTTCTCCCATATAATCTGCCCCGCACACTAAGGTCCTCTGGGAGGAGTTTACTGCAGCCAATCAGAACTAGGTTGGCTGCAGTTACCCAGAGGACCTTTTCTTCTGTCGCTCCTAAGTTATGGAATGGCCTGCCGGAGGAGACCCGGCACATTACCAGTCTTGACTGCTTTAAAAAAGCAGTCAAGACGGTTCTCTTCCGACAGGCCTTCCCAGATTAGTGTTCCACCGCCTCTCATCATTTGTCTTTTTGTGTTAATCTTGTTTTTAATTTGTTTTAATAACTAAGGTGTTTTAGAGGGATAGACGGGTTGGTGGGTGGGGAGGATGGGGTGCATTTTAATGTTTTAATGTATTTGTATATTTTGTAATGCCGCCTCGATCCACTGGGAGAGGCGGGATAGAAATAAATTTTATTATTATTATTATTATTATTATTATTATTATTATTATTATTATTATTATTATTATTACATTCCTTTTCCTCTACATACATTCATGCAGATTTGCAGAAGCAGATGATGACATAACCACCATATGCAGAGAGAAGTAGACTTGCCTCTTATCTCAGTATGCCCTCTGCTAGAGTCAGAGCATAAAGAGTATGATCATTGTTTTCTTTATCCTGAGAAAGATTGCCATTGTTTTAAAGTGTTCCACAGTCAGAACCAGTATGAATTCTCCCTTTTTATGATACAATAAAAGAAAACCACCAATAATATGGTCTCTTTTTTCAGTAATAAAAAGTAGGGCATACTTATATTAGAGACATTCCATATTGCAATCAATCTGATCCCTTTCTGTTCATATAAAACTGGGCAGGATGGCAAGGGAATCAATTTACTGACAGAGAATGCAGTTGGTTGTCAGAATGGATAATTTTATTTTTGGTAATTACACATGACCAATATATTTCCATTTGTAACTAATCTAGCTATTTATACCAGTGACATTGTTTACCTTTCCATTGTTTTAGTATATCTATTTCCATTCACTATTGGTCATTACTCTGTCTTTCTGTATGTATCTCATTTTTATATCACATGTGATACATACAACATTTATCAAAGTTATGCTTCAATACTACACCCCCTCCTTACCCAGGGTTCCTTCAGCAGAGGAGAAAGAGAGATTCCCTGCTCTGACTCAGCTATGATAAATTGCTCCTAACCATTTTTCTGCATGATTGGAGTTGGAATCTTTTGATGCGATGCAGAACAAGCAGCCTTCCTTACTTCATCAACCCACCTCCTCTCCCCAAGTTTGACTACTATTTGAGCCTCTGTGGTGGTCCTCAAGTTTTTCTGTCTTTTGAATGATGCCTTTTTCCTACCACAAATTAGTCCTTTTCTGAAAGGACCTTTGAAGTCTACATTTGCATTATGAACATTGCTATCATCATCTCATTCACCCTCCCATTCCTCTAAGAAACCTTCAAGAAATTTAAGGTGTTATGCATCACCTTCGTTCTTTACCCACCAGCCTGTGAAGTAGGTTAGGGTAGGAAAGGTAACTGACCCAATGGAACACATTCAGAGTGATTGAATGGGAACACAAATCCTGCTGCCTCATCCCTGGACAGTTCTAATGACATTATACTGGGATATGTGATCACCCTGCATAATGCACAGAATATTGAGAAGAATCCAGATAATATTGCCTTCCATTTGTTTTCTCGTGGTTTCTTTCACCTTGTTCCTTACTGCAGAAAACCTTTTAAAGAGGGAAGATGGAACAACTGCATAATGTCTTGGTCTTTCCTTTATTGCTTATGATTGTGAAAGCAGTCAGTAATTGACTGTGACACTAAATGTCAGGCCAGTTAAGTTGCCATTCCACATTCCTTGGCACAGAGATCTGGTATGTCATGAGTAGCTACAGAAATATTAACCCTGTAAGCAGTAGTGGTTGGTGGGTCCCACGTTAGTGGAGTAGTGAATCCAGTCCAGTTTTTAGCCCAGGTTTCAAAAGAAATATTCAAGGTATTCATTCCAGATAGACATAAGTGTTCAGCAGCCTGGATAGCTCATTAAAATTTGGGCTATAACTTAAAGAAGATTCACCATTCCACTTACAAGGGAGTTACCAGCTGCCACTACCTACAGGTTACCCCTTCATCGTCAGCACCTAACATCTCTCCTATCAGAAGCAGCTACCATTCTAATTCAGCTAAGTAGCCCTAACTCTACAGGCAGATGCAAGAAGGGCAGATCCACATATATAACTTCCTCTGATTACACAAAATTAGTTTCTTCCACATGTGCTTACAATACTCAGAACTGATTGATAGGGTGGTTTTCTACTGCAGGAAAAACAACAAAAATTCTGTGGCATTTTGAAGACTGCTACATTTATTATAGTGTAAGCTTTCATGCATGTGAGTTCATGCTGTAATAAATTTGTCTTAACATGTAACAAAAGAAAAAGAAAGAAAGGATATAGAATCTTGCTCACAGAAACAATAAGATTTAAAGTGTTACATGAGCCATTGTTGTCTCCTCTCCTAGTTAAAAAAACAACAGTGAATATAATGGAGACCCACATGGTTTGGACGAGCGCCATCTAGAATCTCAAGCATAGATCTGTAAGCAAATCTATCACTTTTAAGCTCTTTTAGATTAGCAATGGACGCTGCAAACAATATAAAGCTGTCATCACTCTGTGTTTCTGGCTTTCCTCTTTAGCTAACATGTACTATAATGTAACATGAGGCATGAGCTCCTTGAACTACCATACATTTACCCACTCCACCTTGCATAGCTGACTAACAACAGCAAAGACATCCATAGTATGGTAGTGTAATGGCACGTGTCTTTTTACACTATATATATCTGGGAGGAGGGTAACAGGGAAAAAATACACAGAGCAGTGGTAGCTTCCTATTTCTTGTAATGTCATGTTCTGTCCTCAACTTGCTATGTTATAGAATCATATCATCTGTAAATGAGACCTATGGATTCAGATAAACTTTAACTTGGACCCCCAGTGCTAGGAACATAATTGCATTGCTCCATACTTATCTAAAGGTTCTTGCAATGAATGGTAGTTTCAGTTTGGCCCCATAAGAGAATAAAAAGAAACAACTTTCCAAGCTGATATGTTCTGGTATTTATGTGCCAGTTCTGGCCAGTGTCACAGTGACCTGCTGCCTCGCTTAATGGCTTTTGTGTGTGCATTAAATTTGCTCCAGCAGGTCAGCTTAGATATGCCAGTTCACATAAACCAGGCAGGACTAACCCCATCCTTAATGGGCTGGCACTTACCTTAATTATCTTTGGCTGTTCATCATACAGAGCAAACAAAACTACCTTCTGAGGAAAGGTTAAGTGAACTAATAACCTCTGGTATGGCAAAAAGATAGCTGTGTGCTGCTTGATATGACAGAGAAAGATAGGTATTTTAAAGAACAGAATCAACATATGGCAAAAAGAATTCTTTAGGCTAATCAACCGAAACTTAATTAATATAATGGGATAAATCTCAAAACCAGGAAAAATTTAGTTGAATATCACAGAAGAATTCCTAAGGAGGTGTTTTATTGAATATGGGATAATCTTCTAATGGCAGAAGCCTCACTGCTTGACTTATTTCAAGCTGTATAACTAGTGAGGAAATATCTATGGAGAGCAATAATGATATGACCAGGGGTAAAAAGAGATTATCAAGTGGAGACATTTCATTTATCATTTCTGTGACACAAGCAGTATTGTTCTCTTCAAATTCTTGGAAGCTGCTGCCAAAGCATCTGTTTTCTTATGTGTAAATTATGTATATGGGGTAGTTTTGAAAGAAAGGATTAGTTTTCATTCTGTTTTCAGTTAAATTCTCTATGAGAAAATTTGTGTTTTAGCATTATGTGTGTGTGTGTGTGTGTGTGGGAGGGAGGGGGCAGCAAAAGGAAGAAAACTATGAAGCTAGAAATAATATGAAACTAAGCAACTAAGAAATTAGAAATAATATGAAACTAAGTAAAGTTTTAAGTGATTGCTGTCTGATGACCATACAATTATAGAGGGTATAATGCTCAGTAAAGTAAACAGCCAAAGGCATTGTACTGTCTTGGGCTCACAGGAGACAGACATGATGATAGCATGAGCTGGCTCGTGTTTGTTTGCAACAACACTGCAGTTGTGCAACAGCTACCTAATAGCCACATGGCATTAGCTCCCATTAAGTCATCCACAGCATTTATCTATTATGACATTTGTATGTCACCATTCAAAGCAAAATGCTTCCAAGGCAATCCAGATTAAACTAAACTAAACTAAACTAAAATGAAATGAAATGAAAAAATTGTTCAGAGAATGTGTAAAGCCCTCCTTCAAATATAAAAACTAGCAGTACCAGACTAGAACAATATAGATCCTAATCTACAGATATGGATTTCAAAGTATGTATGAGTGTACCTTGTGGGGTGAAAGTTAAATATTAAATGATATAAGAACAGAATTAATGCACCACATCTACCTGCCCATGTAGTTTGGAGACATAATAAAACCAGAGCTAGAGGCCTGAATAGATTCTAAGCTATATGGTCCAACAGTAAAGGATTCTTCATTGCAACATATAATAGCCTATGATTGTGCCAGCAAGGGAGGCAGTTGTGAGACAGACATGAGATGACAACAAACAGTTACAGATTAATGTCAAGACAGGAGGTGTGAGAAGTGCATATGGATAGGTAACTACCCTTCTTTAAAATACAAGATGTCTCCATTTTCCTACAATGGAAATTTTGCTGTAGCATTGTAGTCCTGGGAATGAGGGAGCACTCCTGGCTACATCCATCTTACTGCTTTCTTATAGGAAAGGGAATCCAGGGTCCAAAAGGGTGGGTGGGAAAAGAGACCCTTTCAAGTCCTATCACTGGTAGTGGCATGGCTGGTGAAAGTGCTTAGAAGAGAGTTCAGTTTTTGTTTCTGGACTCAGTATCCCTGATTTCTCTTCTGCAACCAGGCTTCTGGTATGTTGTTCTTAGCCATTTTCTTCTTACCAATGCACTCCTCCTCCTCCTCCTCCACTACCCTTTGTAATTACTACTATCCATAGACCAGCTCTGTGTTTGAGGTGTAAGTCTTCACTTATTTCATTTTAGCAGATAAGAATGAAAAAAATATATCATTTTTTCCCTGTTTTCTGGGTAAATTAGGAGCATTTTTTGCACATTTTAAAAAGTGATTTTTGGGACATTATGCAAAAATTGCAACATTTTGCTATTGCTGTTGCTGATGAAACAAAGTTCAGGCTTCTCATTTCTCACACAGAAGCGAAACATCTCACAGTGGTTGACATCTTCTTGTGCATTGTGTGTCTGTCAAGACACACTTTCTCACAAATGGATGAGAACATTTGTGAATATTCTTTACATCATTACTTTGCACATTTGAGAAACTCTTCACGAGCACAAGTCCCACAGCCATCTGTTATGATCTGAACATATATGCATAAACTCTGCATACTTTTGCATTCTGAATATTTATGAATAAAGACCTGATCTTTGATGACTTACATTCTGAAAGTGTGTACACTTCATATGTATTTTGTATTTTGGTAATTTAATGTGAGCATGAAGGCTCAGAGGAAGTTATGTTTTGGATGTATTGTATTCTGCATACAATTCAAGAACCACAATTCATTTTCACTCCCTGGATGCCTTGTTTCAAACTGGAACAGCTTGTATTTGTTTGTTTGCTTGTTTATATAGTGCTTTCTGCCATTGTACCACTAACAGCCAGCAACATGGTGCAAAATTTAAAAGAAAAGTATCATTTTTTTTTTTTTGCTGCCGCAACAAATTCAACAATAGCAGAAGGGGCCTGTGTGTGTGTGTGTGAGAGAGAGAGCACATGTGCACCACAAAAACAATTGTGGATGCATATTATCCACCACTTGAATATATGAACATCAGATCTTGTGTTCAACTTGTGATTATCAAGCAGTTCTCAAAGAACTGACCTAGAATGATGCAGCCAATTGAACTAGGAGGGTATATTTTACTCTTGCAACTCACTGTAAGAAGCAGTACAGCTATAACTTAGGAACCTACCTAACTTGGGTCACTTTGGATCTTGACAACTGAACCAGTTTTTAAGCCTTGAGTCTTTTGGTAATTAAACATTTTGTTTAGTTATGGAAGTTAAAAGAGAAAGATAAAATGAAATGATAAATGATGAGTTTAGGTTCCACTCCAGATCTCACTGGTCTCATCAGAATGACTGTGTGCCCATCGGCTAGATCCAAATTGGATTATATAGCAAGGAAGAAAATTGAAAACAACCAGCTAACCTGTCAAACAATCTGATTCACAAGAGAAGGCTTAAGGGAATCAAATTAAATGCAGAATACTTCATCTGATATTTCTTCTGAGCTTGTTTGGTAAGTAACAAGTAGTACATCAAGTAGCCAAGTCTCAAAAGCTTGCTACCCTACCAATAAAGGTGGTCTAATAAAAGATTTCATAGGACATATTCTTGAATGTTGGTTCCTCTGAGGTGTGTGGATATTTGCAAGGGTTTCATCCACAATGAGAAACAAAAGAGAGAGAAATAGGAATATTACATTAAAGAAAAAAGATAAAGCAGTAGAAGCACCAAGAGCTAAAATTAGCTAAATTGTACCAACCTCTTTTAAAAGTGACGAACAGCTTGTGGAAGAATGCTCCCTAGTTCTCTGGAATGAATCATTTAAATTCCTGCTCTGAAGGGATCTTGCCCTTGCCACACTATGTGTCAGGTTTGCTTACTTGCTTATAGATGTCAGTAGCCTCTACTGCCCAGGCTCTTAAGTGGCTGAGCATATTGTTATTTTTTTGTTATTATTAGTTTCATTTATCAGTGCCCAAAGTGAAGATGGCATTTCACAGACAAATAAAATATGTCAGGAGCTTACCCTGACATATAACTTCTCACTAAATGAAATATTGCACTCTACATGGATGATACTCTCTTCCTGCATCTCTGTGCACAACCCCTCACAGTGGGTGGGGAAGGATGGACTGATTCTGACTGGGACTCTAGATGATGGATAAGATGATGGCAGTATGATATGATTTCGTTTACTGAAACTTTGCTTTTCATTAAAGTAATGGATAACATAATCAGTAATGCAATAATGCAGGAATATTACTTGTGCTGTATGTGTGCATGGGTAAAAAAAGTAATTATCTATGGCCATCCTGTTACCCCACTGGAAAACCCTGTCTTGGGGTCTACAATATTGATATTAAAATATGATTCCATGTGCATGAGAGGTTGCCCGGATGAGCATGTAGGCAGCAACGGTCAAACAATCGAAAACCAGGTCAGGCCAGTAAAATCCTCTGTCACGTAGCCCCAGGAGACCTCAAGCTGTGCAAACCCACAGTAGACAAAGGGTCCTCAGCCCCTGAGAAGTCGACTTGAGGGGATTAGCATGTTTGCCCCAAGTTGAGCCAAATCCTACCAGGCAAGGACCATTTACAGAAAATCACACCACAACCCAATGCAACCGAAGATCCTGAGACTTTGGCAACACCTTGTAATCTCATCACACAAAGGAAGTTACCATTGCGGAGCTTCTTTCTCATTGCAATACCCATTGTTCTCCCCAAGAAAGAATTAGCCCTCCAGGTATCTTTCCCCCTACAAATAGTCCCAGTTTTTGAAAGTTTCTTTGGATCACTCCTGGTTGCCCCAGCAGACCGTTTCTCCATCCGTTGAGTAATCCCCTCAGCCCTCTCCGTGCTGAGCTCTACTTCTTCACTGTTTTTCCTGGACCAAGGACTTCAGGTAAAGGTGCAGTATTACCCCAGCTACAACCCCTTCAATATTCCCCTATCCAGTTTCCTCTCTTTTGCTTCTTAATAGGTCTTGAGTGAGTGTGTGAGTGATTGCGTTGGTGTTTGAGACTTTCATTCAAGAAAATCATTTTATTGGACATCTTTGTTTAATTTTTGGCTTGGCCTGACCCCATAAAAACTGGGTAAAAAGATCCCACTAGGTTACCCTGCCTCTCGCATTGCTATTGCTTATGCTCTGGTTAGTTTCCATTCCCCATCACGTGGAGCACATTAAGGCGTCCCCCACAGGACCCCAGAAATCAGGATAACAATCCGTAAAAATAGCCAATACTCATTTTATCTTCACAGCAGTAGGGAATCTGCTAGGCTAATCTTGCCCAGTTAGTTTTACCCCTTCTAACACTCTCCTTTCATAACACATACAAGGTTGGAGGGTAACACTCAATGGCCATTAGTTCAGTCACATTTTCCAGCAATTAATGTCTTGTCTCTTGACTTTCAAGATCACAAGTATTATACTGAAATGCAATATCCAGTTAACTATGGTTACTATACATGTAAGAAAACAATAGTTTCTACTGGGATAAATTGTCTGGATCAAGAGCTCCATTAATTTGGAAGTGAGTTTCCAGAAATACTACATGCAGTTAGTAATATGCCTATATATTCTTACTGTTTTATTGATATTTCCTTTAAAATAACCTTTGTGAGAATATGGTGTTAGATAACGTTCTAGTAGGATTTTGGTTTGTTAGTTCTGCTGTCTTGGCTAAATTCCAGCCCCAGTAATTTTACTCACCTGAGTTTCCCCTTCAGGTTCAATTGAAGAAGTTATGAAGTTCTTTTTTCATTTCTTCCAGTGACATAAGTTCAAAGTCATTTTGGAATATTTCACTGCATATTAAACCAGGTTGCCTTCTATCACACAGGAAGTATCATCTTAAGAATGGGAAGGATATAATTTTATAGGAAAGGAACAGAGAAGAGTAAATATTCATCATAAATTGGTAACATTGCGTCTGTGTGAATAGAGGTGTCTTGTGAGAAGAGAAATGGTTATTCAAACAGATGCACAAACTAAATTTACATATATAAATAAATAGTATGATTTATAAGCAAAGCTGAGAACCTGCTTTCCATTTTGCTTTTTCAGCTTGATTGTTTGTTGTAGCAGCAAAAAAATCAACATGCTATTCCCATTTTTTTGTTTTTAAAAGAGACACATATCTATTTCTACACAGATAAATCTATCACATTTGAGCTTATTTTCACTCATGCTGAGTAAGTACTTTCTGACATGGATGCACTGTCTGCACACAAAGGAATCTGCATAGACTGATAGAGCCCTGTTTCTCTCTATCTCCACCTTTGCTGCACAACCTGCATTCTTACTTGCTTGGAATCCGTGTTTAAGGCTTCATGTATATGCCAAAGTTGCATGAAACTCAGGGGACTCTGAGAAAATGTTCTTAGTCTGGATAATATCTTTTTTTGTTAAGAATGCTTGCAAATCAGCTGGAAGACTTATCTTGCGGAGGAGTTGCGGTTTGGGCTAGCAGCACTGGATGCATGGCTCTGTTTGGCCATGTGCAGACTGGGCAGCCTCCTTCTGGCTTCCCAGCAGCCCCCATGCGGACTTGGAGGGGCCGCCAGTTTGGGTTCATTGGCTGCCTAGGTTGGAGCTCTGCATGGTGTTGGTCACCCCCTTGGCCACCATGAAGGCTTTGTTCTGAGCTCCGCTCACCTGAGCTTAGTCTGTTTTGAGCATCGTCCCATCCACCTCCCCTTGCAGGTGCTGTTTGAGCTCTATGTGTTTCTTTTCTATCACAACTTACTGGCATTGGCATGGGTCCTAAATCTGGGATAGTGGTTCCCAGACTGGGATGCAGAGTTCCAGGGTGTCATGAGTGTAGAGGGAGCGGGGTTTGCATTGGTTGGAGCTGCAGACATCCTCTGCACTCTTGGGGGGGGCAGGTGGACCTTGTGCCTGCCATCAGGTGGTCCTGGCCTGGATAGGCGTCTGGTTCATCGGCCAACAGGCAGGTTGGTCAATGCCTAGATCCGCACTCATGCTTATGTCAACCTTGTCACTTCTGTAGCCAATAAAGTTGTGGCCTTATTTCTCCCAAACCTGGTATCAGTGTGGTTTTTACTTGGCTCCAGTCAGCTCTTGGCCCTGAATGCACAATTTCATTCTTCTTTCACACTCCTCCTTTGTTATCGCAGCAGGCAGTGAGTTTAAGGATGTCAGATACCAACCAACTCTACTGCACTGAGTGTAGAGGTTTCTCCCTTTTCTTCTCCTTTATCTTTATCAGTTTATTTGCCAAACATATATACATGAAGAAATTTGTAAAAATAAAGAGCCTTCAGATTTTTCTGCTCGGTTGTACTGCACTGTCTCAGAGGAGTTCCGATATCAACAGTATTAGACTGAGGAGGAAGAGCGAATACATTCCTTTCAATCTTTTGCTATAGGTGCTTATTTTGGGGAGAATATATGGCCAAACCAGTTGTTTACTATGGAACTGCCATGCTTTTGTCACTCATTACCACCTCCTCTTCCTCCTCTTCTTCTTGTGTGCCTTCAAGATATTTCCGACGTCTAGTGACCCTAAGCTAAACCTATGGTGGAGGTTTTTTTTTTTTTGGGCAAGATTTGTTCAGAGGGGGTTTGCCTTTGTCTTCCTCTGAGTCTAAGAGAGTATGACTTGCCCAAGGTCACTCAGTGGGTTCCCATGACTGAGAGGGGGTTTAAATCCTGGTCTCCAGGATCTTAGTCTAACTCAAGCCACTACACCATGCTGGCTATGTTACCCACTTCTTATTGGGGCAAAGTAATTGTTCTCCTATGTGTCCTCTCTACCTTTTCTGTTTTGTTTTGTACCATTGAAAATCTGTTGCTTTTGGAAGGAATGAAACTGTAATGCCATCTCTGCAGCTATAGATTGCCTTGATGTTCCTCTTTTATATTTGTATACAATGATTTATCACAAGTAATTAGGGTTATCACCATGTTAAGGTTATCACAAAACTCTGGCACAAATTCACTGTTACCTTTTCCTGGTGCTGTTTTATGAATGTGTATATTGATTCTTTAAATTAATCTTAAATTTTTGCAAAAAAACTCCCGCGCCTTCATTTACAAAATAAAATAAATGAATCATACAATAGTGTTAAAATGGACTAGTGGAAATTCAGTTAAAAAAAATAGAAACCAAGGACAATATGGTGCTTTTCTGTTGAGTGCCATTTTAATACTGCGTTTATTCCAATCTGATAATTAGTATTCTCATAAGAAATTATTACAGCTTGAAGCTGTTGGGCAAAAGTATTTAAGTAAAAAAGCAGTTTATCATAATCATTTTGAAAAATAAAAAGCTCTTGAAAATCTTGGTTGGTGCATATGAATTGTCCTTTGCTTCCTCACACACTGTGCATTATAATGATGAGACATAGCAAGATATAAACAATTCCTCCACAGCATTTCATGCCTGGGAAGTGTGAAGAGTCAGCTGTAATTCCACTTGTACCTTATAGTCAAAGAGCCATGATAAGAAGGGCTAGAAAAGCATCAATTTGGAAGCACCCTAGCATTGTTATCTCTGCCCCTTTGGGCAACCAGAGGAGTTTGGAAGCATTCCTCCTACCCCTTCTCCCACACAGTTGTTTCTGAGACTGATTGTCTTCACTAGGATTGTTACCCAAGTAACTGCAGCACTGAGCAACTTTTAATTCTTGTGTATTTGCATCAGAAGTTGGAAAATTACTTTAAAAATGTACTTTACTCATTATTAAGAATATTTCAATCCTGCCCTCTATTGTGATATCTCAGGACTGCATACATCTAAAACTATTTGAAACAATATAAACCATTTTAAACTGTTCCATATACAAACAGCAAAATAAATAAGATAAAAGCCTATTGAATAGATCTTCAACTTAAAATACTAGAAAAGGCTAAAACAGTTAAAACCATGTGCATGCTTTTTTTTTTTTTTTTAAAGAAAGGAATTAAGTACCCATGACTAACAAAAAAAGCCACGTTTTAACTAGGCACCTAAAAGACACCAGCATTGGTGCCAATCTGGTGTCCATGGGGAGGGCGTTCCATAAATGATGTGCTGCATAAGGGAAGGGCTTTTCCCATGTATTCCAATAATGTATAATTCCTAATAGTGGGACATGGAAGAGGGCCCTTCCAGCAGATCTTAGTTCTTGGGCAGGAATACGAAAGTTATTAGTTGTAGATGTTATTCAAGACTCCAAAAAGAGTTGTTGTTGTTATATTTATTTATATCCCACCTTTTCCCCAGTTTGGGACTCAAAGTTTGTTTCTCTTTCTCTCTCTCTCTCCATATAGAATAGTTAAAAATTCACCAACAGCACAACAGCACAGCAAAATTAGCAGACAGAAAATCTAGCACACCACACAAGACCTGTCCTCAAAACCCTGTCAAAATAGAAGAGTCTTTAGCTGTTTACAGAAAAAGAATAGAGAGGGTGCCAGTGTAACCTATTTGGAAAGGAAGCTCTATAGCTGGAGAAGAGGGTGAAGCCACTGAGAAGGCCCTCGCCCTTGTCCCAACACCGTCACAGATGTGCTTGTGAGGTTGATAGAACAGACAGAAGGACCTCTCCAGCAGATCTCAAAACATGGGCAGGCTTATAATGGAGAATTTGTTGTTGTGTGTCCAAGTCATTTCTGACTTATGGCGACTTATGGCGACTCTGGGTCTGAGAGTATGTGACATGCCCAAGGTCACCCAGTGGATTTCCATGGCTGAGTGAGGAATCCAACCCTGGTCTCCAAGGCTGTCGTCCAACACTCGAACTACTATACATGCTGGCTCTCCATAAGGGAGAATATGTCCTTCAGATAATCTCAACCTGAACTGTATAGAGCTTTATATGTGAAAACCAGCACTTTGAATTGGGCTGGAAGTGGACTGGCAGCCAGTATTGCTGGTGTAACAAAACAGTTGTGTGTTCCCTATAGCCAGCTCCAGTTGGCAATCTGGTTACAGCTCTTTGGACCACCTGAAGTTTCTGAAGAAAGATAGCCCCATATAGAGTAGGTTACAGTAATCCAACTGGGATGTAATTAAGGCATGTGTCATTGTGGCCAGATCTGATGTCTCAAGGAATGCACCCTATTAGCACTATATTTAAAGTTATAATTAACATATTTAAAGATTTAAAAGAACAACTTTTTGCTTTCTCATATTTAACATTAAGTAAAATAGTTGCTTTTTAATTACTTTAAAAAAAAAGGCTGTCACATTATACTGTGGGTACAAAACTCACTGAAACAATTCAGGCTGCACACAGCCTGTAATGAGAAATGCAACTCTTAAAAAAAAAAAAGTAAAGTTGCAAAAGGAATGAAATTACCCCTTATTACATTGTATCATCATGTAACTTAGCTATGTCTTAGTTATTGCAGCAAGGAATAAATCACAAGTAGGTAATTATTTGCAATAAGTTTTAAAACTCTGTTTTATATACTAGAATGGAATGCGTCTTGTATTTAAGATGCTTGATGAATCTCCTTTATGCAAATGTCCTTTTATGCTGACTAAAGCTGCCCTATAGAACTATACAATTCTGGACTGGAAGAATCTGTGTTTCTTCTTTACAGACTACTTTAGCACAGCAGTGTTGTAGAGATTGCTCCTGGCTGTTGAATAACAAAGGGCAATACATTAAAATTGGGCAGAGAGATAGAGGAGAAAAAAAAATTAAACTATGCAAAAAAGCCTGTTAAGAGTGCATTAAGCTGTCACAATAGTGAGGACTGCCTTTTGTTTGTAAAAGAACCTAATTTACTGACTTGAAATTGGAGGGCAACATCTTACAAAAAAGTTAGAAATTCATTCTGTCAAATTCTCAGTCTCCTTGGTCAGAGCAGCAAAAATCAATGGACATTTCACACTCTTGTTCATTTCAGCCTTGAAGGATATTTTGGATCCCTTTATGGACTGTAATTATGTTTTCATTTGTTTTTTCTTCCTAATGATAGAACAATGTGTGTGGTTAGATGGTACAGAGAACAGCAAATTGAAAATAATGGATGCTATGTGTGATTTCAGTACCACTGAAACAATAGCAGTCTTTAATGAAGTTATGCTAATATAAATAGTAGTTAAAAATACTTCATAGACAGTGGGGTAATGGGTCAGCATGATGACTTTTTAGTTCTGTTAAGAGCAAGTGCAACATAAATAATCATGTTAGGCTATTTACTCTGTAAAGTCTTGACCTTGGCAATTATTTTATGTGAGATTGCCATTGATATATTTGGTAGTTTGTTCCTATGGCTAATCATATTTATCTTGGATATAATAGCAAGATATGAGATTGGGTAATAAAAACATTTTACATCTTGGCCTGAATTTTTTCAGTTAATTTCTGACAAAAGAAGAAGCCTAAAGGTGGATTTAGTGCAGTCTGTTGGAAATCTCAACACTTGGGATGTTTTGTTGATACTTCAGCCTGGACAGAATGAGAGACTGGTCAGATCGTGTATTTTCAAGGTGTACTGCAGTTATTTTAGTTGTTCAAAGTAAATGAGAGAACAACATTGTACCTGTGGTTTAAGCAGAATACTAGATATCTAAATATTTCTATTTTTGCCTCTGGGCCCACAGGGCAAACCTCACTGCTATGATTTTCAGACTGGGAAGACAGTGACAATGACATGTACTTTATTGAGGTGCTGTGAGGATTAATTAGTTGCTGCTTGTGAAATGTTTGCAGATGAAAAGAGCTCAATGTTATTAAAACAAGGCACACTAAAGGATCCTGTAGGGAGTAATCTGCCAGTAGCAGGGTGACACTGATGACCTCATAGGTTTTCCTCATTGCTTTAGTTCAGAAAAAGATACCAGCATTTTCAGGGACTGATTCAGGACTTTACCAAAAGCTACCAGTGTTCTGGCTTGAGAGCAAAGATAATCAGTTAAGAAAATGCTAAGAAGGAAGACTCCCAGTTAGCTATGAAGCCTGTTGATTGCTATTGTCCTGCAAATGAAATTAGTATTGGCAAAAAAAGTTACTATTTCTTCACATTGGACTTGCATTTATAAGGAATATATTATTGTTACATAAATACAAATAGAACACAAGTGCCACAGTTTTACCTGGACAATTGATGTCCAGGTGGAACTGTGCTAAACCTCAATACATCCTATCTTCAGTTTCTTTTCACGAAGATGTGGAGGTGCTAGGTGATTCTGTTAGTAAGAACTGGTGTAAGGAACAAATTCAGGCACAATCTGCAAGACTAGCTTCCCTCACCCTGATGCCCTCCAGATGAGCTGGATGTCAACTTCTATCTTCTCAAGGGAGATGGGATTATAATCCAATACTACTAGTGTGTACCAGATTGATGGAGGCTGTGTATAAGTCTGAAGAAACTAATTTCAAATAAACACTAGGAGACAGTGACTCTTCATTATTACTGAAAGCTTATAAAGAACAACAGATGTTTTTGCCTGTTGCAGGGAAAACAGCAATGAGTCCAATGACATCCTAAAGACTCACAAATTTATTAAATCACAAGCCTTTGTGGGCTATAGTTTTATATGAGTGATCATCTTTAAGTCATCATAGGACTGTCATAGCTTGGAAAAGTTACTTTTTTGAACTCCCCAAATCCCTCAACCAGACCTCTGCCTTTTGTTGTACTACTATCTTGACTGTTGTTATCATTGTGTGCCTTCAGGTCATTTCTAACTAAAGCCAGCTTGAGAGTCAGTGTGTTGTAGAAATTTGAGTGATGGACTACAATCCTGGAGACCAGTGTTTACCATTGGCCATGTCACACATGTTCTCCACTCCCATAAAAGCCTGTGATAGGTTCACTTTGGGATTGCCATAAGTTGGAAACAACTTGAAGGCACACAACAACAACGATAACAACAACAACAACAAAAAGATAAACCTATCATGGGGTTTTCTGGGGCTGAGAGTATGTGATGTGCCCAAGGTCAACCAGTGGGTTTCCATGGCTGAGCACGTAATTGAAGACTGGTGTCCAAGGTTGTAGTCCAATGCTCAAATTACTACAGCATGCTCGCTGTGTACTACTGTGAAACTGATAGATCACAGATACTGATGGATACTATAATGATTACAGTATAATCATTACATGTTTAAATATCCACTTTCTGACAATTGCCATTTAATTCTGCTTTCCTGGTCATATTAAGCTGCAAGGTAAAGCAAAAAAGCCCCCACGAGCACTAATTCTGAAGAAACAAGTAAAATTAATGATCTTCAGTTTGGAATTCAGTACTAAATTAGAGAGGAGATTGGCACAGCAAATACATGGGCCCTTTCTGCAAATACGTGGGCCTTCCCAACCCGCTATAGGGACAGGAGAAGGATGGGACTGCAACAGTGCTTATGCATGATGTCACTGCAGTCCTGTCCTTCCCCTGTCCCCAAGGGGCGCGATCATGCTGCAAATCATTGGTGGGTTTTCCCCATCAATGACCTGCAATTGACCTGCCACCATTGCAGACCTGCCTTGTCTGCGGAGACCTTGGAAGTGCAATGGTTGTGCTTCTTGCCCCAGCGCAGCCTGGAAAACTACCAGCTGCACTGTGGCAGGAAGAGGCATGACCATCGCACTTCCTGGAACATGTATGCAAGCTGGTGTGGAGGGGAGTGCTGCTGTCATGCTCCCCCCCGGCAGAGCCGATGCCGGGACCCACACTAGATGTCTCCACCACCAGGTAAGGTGCGGAAAGGGTCATTGTGTATGGAATGTCCAGTGTTCATCACCTGACATTTGCCGTTAAAAAAAAAAAGTTCAAATAACATGGTTGAGAATAGGTCCCCTCTAGAAATCCTGTAAAGTCCCTCTCATTCAAAGTACAGTGCTGGGCTACAGGGACTAATGATCTTTCAGGTTCATATTACCAGTGCTGTTATCTGATGGAGGATTAATTATTGGGCAATTCATCTAATGGAGTGTCATGTTGGGCTGTCACTTAAAATATATATTGCTGAATTCTTTCAATTTTTGTCTTTTCAGGGAGTGCAAGAGCTGAAGATGAGGCCCAGAGCAGAGTGCTACTCTTCAAAGTTCTGGCTTATGCTGGCAGTCTTAGCAACAACAGGTGGTGGGATCTGGGCCCAAAAGAACCACCCCAGCATTGGCATTGCTGTCATCTTGGTGGGCACCTCTGACGAAGTAGCTATCACAGATGCCCACAAGAAAGATGACTTCCACCACCTCTCTCTCATGCCTCGTGTGGAACTGGTGGCCATGAATGAGACAGATCCTAAGAGCATCATCACCCGCATCTGTGATATCATGTCTGACCGGAGGGTTCAAGGTGTGGTATTTGCTGATGATACAGACCAGGAAGCCATTGCCCAGATCCTGGACTTCATTTCTGCCCAGACCCTCACACCCATTCTAGGTATCCATGGAGGCTCTTCCATGATCATGGCAGATAAGGTAAATTATAGCTTTTACCAGTTCAGACCATGAGAATGAAACTTAGAAACAGCCTACACATGGAATGTCATTGGTTAAGTTAGCAAAGGACTGGATTTTCACTGAAACATTAAACTTCTGGTTATGTGCAAATGGGTGTTGCAAAGAGTATCATCTTGTGCTTGGGTTGCTATGATTTCTGTCATTTGCAATCCCATCTGAAAAGGTTTTTATGAAATACTGAGTCTGCAGAATTGCACCTGTGTAGTTGGCTCCTTACTTTGTGACTATTTAACTGGCTGAAACACTTTTAGGATGCATGTGTGGTGAGTAATCCATTGTCACATGCTTATCTTCCATGGCTTCTCCTTGTCCAAATACTGCTCAGCAGCCCAGCATGATGGTGCTATAACATATCTGGTGATGGCAGGTGGTGCCATAGGACTGACATTTTACTGGTATGACATTATGTTATCTTAAACACTCAGTTTGCCAGTGCAACGACTCTCAAAATTAGTCCATTAAAGAATAAAATACATGTAACGTGGATGAAGTACAGCCATGGAAAAGATGTTGATAATTTTGAAAAGCTGAAGCTGCAGCTCAACCAAACGGAAAGGAATGAGCCCACAGCATCCACAGAAGGCTTCACAATCCTCCCTCACAATCTGTGAGAAAGATAGTTTGCTTTGTCTGCTTTGCCTTATTTTAAGATTAAGAAATGAAGATGATCAAATTTGAAATATCTGGAATTGAAAATCCCATGAACAATTATAGGATTAAGCACTGTGAAGTTTCACAAAACTCAGGAATCATTATTCATAAAATCAGCTTTCCTGCAAAATATTAATTTAAATATGTATTTTTAAGAGAAGCAAACAAACAAGTATACTTTTAATCTAACCCATTTCTGTAGGGAATTATGAAGATATTTAATTATGATTTTGAAAAAGAATAAACTAGAGTATGCTCATATATTACCAGCCTTGGGATAAATGCATGGATTCCTTATAATAATGCTGTCAACACTGAATCTGTTGTATAGATAAGAATTTTAAAATTGTGTTTTCAGAGAAATAGAGAACTTGATGGGACCAAAGATAATCCAGCTCCTTCCTTGGCTAGAGGAGTGATCACCCATATCTCATAGTTGTCAGTCTACATTATCTAGGTCATGTGTACATTTGCACTACAAAGCTATTGCACTTTGATATGGCTTTAACTGTCATAGCTTCATCCTATGGAATTCTGGGATTTGTAGTTTTGTGAGGGATTTTGAGTTCTCTGTTGGAAAGCTCTAGTTCTCTCCCTCAAACTACAGCACTGGAGCTCTCAGGCAAAGAAAATACCAGATAAAACTATAAATCCCAGGATTCCATGGAACAGAGACATGGCAGTTAAAGTGAAATCAGACCAGGATAAATATATAGCATAGATACACTCCATGATGTAATTCAATGAAAGCTATTTGTCGCCATTTTGGATCCATTAATGGACTAGGATCTATTAATCCTTGTACCCACAGTCTACTTAGATATGAGTACCTTCCCTGAATTCTTTGTTATGCTCTCCTAAATTCCTCTGTAGGATATTTTCAATGTATCTAAGCTGAAGTTAAACTTTCTATATTATATTTCTCTATTAATATAATCCTCTGTTGCTCTTCTGTGTACCTAGTCTATTTAGAATGATCTTTTAGAATGATCTTTTAATATTTTAGAAAAAGTGTTCCAACTGGACTAGAGTCTGCCTATACATAATGGTAAATGTACTCCACTCACCAATGCTTTCTGCACTACACTGTTATAGTGCTATTATTCCACTTTCAACATCCTCTAGAATTCTGGGGTTTGCGGTTTACTGAGACCAAAGAGCTCTCTGGCTGAGAATTCTAAATGCCCCTTCCTAAATTGCAAACCCCAGGATTACATAGGAGGTTGAAAATGGATTAATAGCACTTTAACAGTGTAGTGCGGAAAGGCCTATAGTTAACAGTGGTTCTTTGTTCTGTCTAGCAACCTCTTGCATAATATTCCTAAGGATTACATTTGTTGTCAGTAATTTCCAACTGATGAAGTGACTTGCTGATAACCAATACAATTGGTTTATCCCCAGTGCTATGTTACAGAATTCATTTATACATTTCACAGCATCAAGTAGTAAAGTGTGTCCTTGACCTGTACTACTTTATGCTGAAGGTAGGAGAAATTGCACTTTAGCATACTGTTCTACAGGATAAAATCTCCCTGCAAATAAAAAAACTATATCTCAGATGATTGCTAGATTTAATCCTTCTCTATGACATGCATGATTGAAGGAATGATCAGACATGATTCTTGTCATCTACACGCTAAACGTGCAGTCTATGAAAGCTTTACCATTTGGCTTTGCTAAGTGTATAAACTGACCTTATCACTTGGTTCCACAGTGAAATATTAAGCATAAGTGAAAGATAAGGACTTGCAGGGTCTCCTTGAAGATGGCCTATCCTTAAGAGAGGCAAAAGCAGTAGTAGCTCCAGGAACTGGATCCCTGGGCTTGGTTTTATCCACTGGGAGATTGTAACCCCATGGAACCTGTGAAAGAGATAAAGTCACTCCTCTCTCTTATAGGTGTGTTCATTGTGTAAACTTATGTTCATCTGCTATCTGGGTTAAACAGGGAATAGATTTAGGGCACATCCCACCAGGTTGCATCAGTGACAATGTGGGTCAGAACTCTTTTTCTTCCTGCCAAGAAACACAGAGCTGGACAGCAAACATATTTTCCCTGTAATAGAAACTGCCACTGACTGTTGAAGCAGCTGTTAGCAGAGGAAAGGAAAGTGGGGCCCCAAGAATTCATATGGGTAGGTGATCTAACGAATTCCATTATGGGGTGATGAGGTGAGGATTGGGAATAGAGTGGCTGGAAAGTGTGGGTTGGTATACATGTAATTGCAACTATGAGAAAAGGCTTTTGTTTTTAAAAACGAGTATGAAAGTTGTCCTCTTGCTTTTTATATTAAAATAGTACCATTCGTAGTTTCCAATGAACTGAATATACCTAAATTGAAGGCATCAAGACAGGGCCTTCTTGGACCAGATGCAGATGTATTCGAATATAGATTTAGTGGTCTGTTAGGGATCCTTTGCATTGTCACTGTAAGACAGCTTTAGGGCCTTCTCAAATGAGGCATGCATATTTTCCAAGGGTACCCTGCAGCAGATGTATCATCATGCTGTGATGATACATCATCATATATGTAACATATATTCCTTCATTAATGAAGCCCAGAGAAAAGTTTTCTTTTATTCAATTTGCCCTTATGCTATATCAAGGCATAGTCTGTACCGCAAGGTGGCAATTTTCAGGCTAGATGCCAGTTGTCATGACTTTTTTTATAAGGAACTCAAATCCACTGCACATGATAGACTATTTTCAGCTACTAAATAAATAAAATATGAATAAAATTTCTAGTTGTCAAATGAAGCAAGAGAATGTGATTAAATAAGTTTCTCAAAACCTGTTCTTCCACACGTCTGCCTTTCTGAATATAAAATATTACTCTAATATTTTATGTTTCCTGTTAATTTTGATCAGGAGTACTAGTAAGAAATAGGCTCCAAGGAAGGTAGAAGTGAAATGACATACACTTGTCAGGCTAAAACATGCCTTGTTTTCAGTCAAGTGAGCCAGTCTAATCTACATCTAATATATAAAAGTTATAGTGTAGTACCTAAAATACCAAGTTGATCCAGTGCAGTTTTGTTTTGTTTTTTAAACCAAGGTTCCATTGAACTCTAGAATTCTGTGAGAGGTCATTGGGGTTCCCGGAATGACTGTGCCAGAATCAATTACTCCCTCCTTCCCACAGCCCTCTGTGTACCTACCTGTTTCAGAGGGCTGGGAAACTGTCTTGAGCAAATTTTTAGAGTGTAAGGGAGATGGTAACTGATTCTGGTAGAAGAGGTGGGAGCTCGCTGGAGTATCCAATTGGATCCTGGCCATAATACATTATTTCTTATGAACCAGGAAATGGAACTTTTTGACTGAGAATATAATATGCGTATCTTCTATTGTTACTTGACACTGCATGCCCATAAACTTTTCAAACAAAACACCCTCAGAAATACAGGCAAGAAGTGGTTTAAAGGGCTTTTAAATATGAGTTCTGATGCTGATACAGTGCACAAAATGTATATAGTACCCGCAGGAAGAAGAAGACACATTGAGGCAGGAATTCCGTGGAACCAGTTACACAGTAGAAGGCAGGGCTACATAAGGAACTACCACAGAAAAGCATTATTTCATATGAACTTATCAAATGGTAATTTAAATGTATTAATTGTCTCCTCTGATGCTCTTGGAATGTCTTAGATTCTGTGGAGATTAAGGTATTCCTGGAGTATGCTCCATGTGGTTTTGCATACATCTAATATATAAAAGTCAAAGTTTGTTTGTCTGTGTCAGGTGAAGACCTCATATGATTGGATGCCTGAGAAGATTCTATGGAATCCTGGAGTTTGCAGTTTAGGAAGGGGTCTTTAAAATTCTCAACCAGAGAGGTCTTTTGCCTCAGTCAACTGTGACTGTCTTGAATAGGCTAGTTTCTATGGACACAAGGCCTAGCAGCAAGGAGGAGGACACTATATTCCCTCAGGAACTCAACCCTTGTATATTAATAACTCTGGATATAGATTGGATTGTGTAATATGGGGAAAAGTTACTGGTACTGGACAAGACAGTTTGGGGAATTAAAGACACAGGATCTCAAATCTTTCTAGCAAGTATTACCTATAAGAAAATAAAATCTCGGGCAACACTGGGTATATATGCTAGTATTATATATTTGGGGAGAAGGAATAGTCAGGTTCTCCCCCTCCCCCATGCTCGGTACTCTTTCTTTCGAAGGAACATTTGTTTTTAATTCAGTATCTGTAAGAATGAACAGTGGCTTATAAATACTTAAATAAATACATAATTCTTTTAGACAAGTGCTTCAGCATATTATGAACTCAGTGCAGTTCCAATAGTACCACAAGAGTCCATGAGAGAAAGCATGAAAAAAGCAATGAAATAATTAACATAGAAAAGATTCTTGCCATTTAAAATAGGATGGAAAAGTTACAGAGTTAAGAAAAAAATTCAAATTCCCCTTCAAAATCCCAGGAGTGGGATAACAGCTAATATGACTGGATTTAATGGATGCTTCTAAATACCACAATCAAGAAGTTGCTTTTTGCAGTCCCTTGTCTTAACACCCCTTCCTCACATTTACCATGTGGTGGGACTCAGAACTTCAGATACTGTCATGGCTGAGGACCTTGACTTGGACATTTATTGATCATCAAGGACTCAGATAGTGGAGTTGCATGGGAACAGCTTTCCTGGCACAACATGGAAAATAGCCACTAATACTTCCCAAGAGGCCATGCTTTCTCATTGCCTAGGCCTGATAAATTTCATTTACCAAGTTTGCTAGATATTATGTATCCTCCTGAAAAAGACCTCCCTCCAGCTCTGGAGGATTATTTCCTTGAAATCGCAGCAGAGGCAATAGGAGGGAGGAAAAAAAGAGAGAGAACCCAGCCTCAGAAAAAAGCAGGGTAGCAGAAAATAGCAGAAAAAGAGGGCAGCTCTTTAACTGAGAACTGATCTTTTTCAACGAAAAGGAGCTTATGTCTACAGGAGAATTTCAGCCCTCAGTAAGTACCAGACCAGTCACTGCTGGACCAAAACATCTTGTTGTCTGTTGTCTGCCTTTGGCCATGTGTAGTCTTGTCTTCCACAGTGTATTCTCCTAATATCTCACATTGGACTTACCCTGTGAGCTTGACTGTATTGCATTCCTACCTATCAGGCTGTTGATCTGTCCACAGCTTGGACTGCAAGTATTGGTTCTACAGCATAATTTTTCTTCGCATCCTGGTCACTAGGCAATAATTCCTCTATGGGTGTCCTTTATGCATGGAAGAGTTATAAAATGTCACAATGGAACTGGGATGGAATGGAAAGAGAAAAAGCAGCTATAGTCACTTCAGCATCCGAAATAGCAGTCTATCAGATAGACCAGACAATGCTGGTAATGCCAGGATATGTGCTTAGTGAAGCCTTAAAAATCACTTTTAGGTTTCCAGAGGGTAATGTGAAGTGATGGAAAATATTCTGACATTCCCACTTAAACTTCTGATATATTTATGAAGAAGATGATAGTATCCTCTTTTAACTCTAACTACTTTTAAATAAGCTTGGAAAGATCCTTAATACCCTGAAAGCACGAGAAAACAATACAGCATTCCTGTTTTTCCCCCTGTAATTTTGTGACCTTGGTGGTTATAGCTGAGTATGGTTTATAGCAGAAACCATAATGGCATATGTATTGTTACTGGTGAGCATGGCTGGTGACTTAACTGCCTCATTCCTTTGACTGCCATGCAGTGCCTATGGGTAAGAGCATGGATGTCTTTGACCCCTATTATGTGGTTTTTAAAGAACTTCCACAGTCCATCTCTAGCTGTGATTGGTAGTTCAAATATGGGATTATTTTATTGAGCTCACCAGATCCTCTAAGGCAATTGCATTCCAGGAAAAGGATAACCAAATCTTGCCTTGTTCTCCAATACTTCTACACCATACTTCTTCATTTAAAAAGGCAGCTTCTGTATTCTGAAGCTCAGATTCAGATTGGTTCTATTTGTCTATAGCACAATGCATTCTGCAAAACACTATATTAATACCACATACCTGCTAAGAGAAACCAGTGGCAACCACAACTGTTACTAGTAGTGAGATAAAGAAATGAAGTACTTGAAGCTCATATAGATTCTTGCCAGTTCACAGGTAGGATTCCTGCCTTTTCCCCAAAAGAGATGCCATATTTCTAAGAGCTGCAAGGCAGTCAGTCAGTCAGTCAGTCAGTCAGTCACAGACTTTCCTATCATGGAAGCACATTGATAGGGAAGGTGCACCATCTGAATTCCTGAATTCCGTCTGATAAAGGCACTGGATTCTGCTAGAGAAGAAAATTTGTGCATTTGCTTTCACTGCCCCATAATGAAAAAAATTAAATGCCTTTCTCCTCCTCCATTGCATTTTTAAAAGTAATCCAAATAGGAAGGAAGAAGTTGATTTCTCAGTAGTGCAGCAAGGCTTTATAAATTACTATGGAATTTATCCAGCATTGCTTGGATCGATGCTGATGATTTCACTTTTGATTTGAATGAAACAAAAGTTAGACTGATCCATATTCTTAAAATCTATTTCATATTACACAAAATAGACCAAAGTGAACAGTTTTCTTTTTTAAAAAAGGACTAATTTTTAAAAATAATTTTAATATCGAGTCTGCTCAAAAGCAGTTTGGAACTGTGTGTTCTTAAACTAGTGAACCTAGGCCAAAGTTCAGAGTAGAGAGGGTGTTGCCACCATCACTGTATTCAAAGCTCTAGCTGTAAACCATAGAGATACAATTTCCCTACTGAGAGGAAGAGAATGCAGAGTGGGTAGTACTCTGATCTATGTGATTCTGGCCATGTTCCAGAGCCAACTCTGAAAGGTCTGCCACAGCCAAAAGGATGTCTTTGACCTGCTAGCAGGATAGAAATGACTGGAGGCCAGCTGACATTCATCCAAAGGTCTGATATAGCTACCTACAACAGGAATTCTTCCTTATCATCCTCACTGTTTTGGAAATGAAGAAAATAGAATTACTTATGTTCTGTGTGTCTGCTGCAAATGACACTTCTAATTTTTCAGTTTTGAGTTCTTTGAGTTCTTATCCTAGTCCTAGCATTATTGGGCACTTAATAGAAGAGAGTGTAAATAAGTTTTTAGGTTTTTATATGCACTGGCAAGTGAAAAAAAAAAGGCTGTGATTTGCTTACAGCAGTAGTCTGCAACCTAACCTGCAGTATTAGCGAGGTATGCCTGTGCATGGCAAGACTTCGCATATATGAGGCTTGGATTCTGTCTCTGGGATCTTTAGTTAGAAATGAGACAACTGATGATGTCAGGAAAGGCCTTTGGCAGAAACCCTGGAGACCAGCTGACAAATCAGTACTAGACAGACCACTAGTGTGAAATATCATAAACCAATGCCTTCTGTATTAAGTCTGAACCAATATCTTACCCACAGTTTTTAGGGGATAGCTTACTGTGATACTACAGCAAGAACAGTAAAGAGGAAGAAAACTTGAAAAGATGTTACTGAAGAACTCTTGGATGAAAGGATGTGAAGTATGCTTGTGAAAAACAGAGCACCAGCACAGAAGGGAGAAAGGAACTTTAGTGAGAGAGAGAGGACGATTTTTTTTTTAAAAAAGAAAGTTAATTGGTATCAGAAGGAAGGCTTTTGAAAGAGTGAGTTGTGAAAGTCAGAGGGGAGTGTATGTGTACTGGGTTTCTGAATTGATTGAAGGAAAAGGTCTGACATAACTCAGTTTGAATATTATTATATGTTTGGAACTGAGTGCTGGAACTTGATAAAGCAACTATTTTGTTTATTAAGAAAATAAGGTTGAAGTATTGGTTACTTTGTTAAACTTGATTCTGAAAGCTTTCCTTAAGCCTGGACCAAAGGGTGTCGTTCTTATCATTACAGGAACCACTTGTAAAATTAGTCCACATCAAGCTCACCTGGAGGCCCAAATTCAAGGGGGGATTTAAGCAAGGACCTTAGGGCAAGGTGAGAGTGACAGGTATCCAAGGCTAGGAACTGCGGAGTCAGCCTTGAAAGGGGAACTGTCACACTTTCTTTCTTTGACTTTTTATTTTTTCCTTACGAGTGAGATTTGGAGAAAACTATTGTAGCATCTAAAGGCATTAACTATGTATCTTCTAAAATGTGAGCAATTGGAGAGATGTTAGGCATGTGAATAGAATAATAGTGATAAATGCTAGTAAAAAAGATTTCAGAATATGAAATAGAATACTTTAACATGTTTACATTATCAAAATGGAGAGAACCCCAGCAACAGCCCCCCATGTATTCTGATATGTTCTGTTTCCTTGGACTGAAACGATAATCTGAGTGCTTTACTGTATGCCAGTGCTTTACTATGAGACATTTTACAAACATACCAACATACCACCAGCTTGCCAGTGATGTGGGTTTGTGAAGGTGTTAGTTCAATAACCAGTTCAGTACTTGCAGATGCAACCCCAGCAAGGGAAGTACTTCACTAAATTTCTTCTCAAAGGAATCAATGAATAGTTTTAACAGTTTTCTTCTTGCTGTGAAAAAATCTTTGAAAACCAAGTTTTCATAGTCTATTCACAATTTGGAACTTATTCCATGCAAAATTTGCATGTGGTTGCTTTGTACAAAAACAACATTTGTTGTGCAAGAAATAGCATTTTCTGTGCAGGAAGCAATATTTCTGCTTATGGATCATGCATATTTGGCATTGATGGTGCTAAGCTTCCCACCTACTTTTATGCCACTATTTTTAACATAGTATAGGCAAAAGAAGGAATTGATGATTAAGGAGCAAGGCACTGTTGGCCTCCAAAGTACATTGATAGCTTTTTCAAACAAAATCACTAGAATTCTTGCCAGGGTTCTAAAATGGTACAGTCTGACAAAAATATTCCTAATATTTGAAAATTGTGCTTCTTATTCATGACAGATATTCCATCATTCTTTCTTTCCTTTTATTCTGTCTTTCTGTGTTAACTACTACAAGCCTTAAACATTTAGCAAGAAGAGCAGCATTACAATGTCAGAGCTGGATTCCCTTGAACTGGCAATGCATAAAGTGAGATTGCTGCCAATTGCTGTTACCTTTGCCAGGTGGTAATTGTGTGCATGATCAAATTTTACTTTTTTGTTCCTTGTCTATTTCTATTTTGCTTTTTTTTGTTCTTTTTTCTGCCCTTTCTCATACCTTGTTCTTTCCTTTGCTTTCTGCCTCTCTCCTCTCTCTCTCTCTTACTTAATTAATTAGTGTTTGTGTAGTACTTTGAAAATTCAACATGCTGTATATATGCTAAGTGCTATTCTTTTTTCTTTCTTTCTGGTCTTTCTTTGCATTTGCCTCTTTGTGTTCTATTTCTCTTTGTGATTTCTGGAGAGGAAATGTGTGCAGGTCTAAATTATTTATAAGCTTATAGAATAATTACAGACATATTTTAATTACTCAGTTAACATAGTTCTTTGCATCACAACCTCAACTTTGGCAGCAATCTGCTTGCTACGGACTGCACGAAGAAGAGATGACTGGAAGAAATAGGAGAAGAAATATAGAGAAGGCAGAAAGGATCAACTGCTCCCCTCTTTGCAAAATCAACTAATCAGAATTGTCTGTTTCATTTCCTGAAACAGATTAATCCTAATCATTTATGTTGATGAGATATTTGATACAATTTATGTTCATCTTCATCAGATCATATATAAAGTGGCAGTTTTCTTGTTCATGCTTATACTTACTGTTTTTCTATGTTACCTTGTTGAAGTTTAGACACAGCATATATTTATAGTGACTTCATGTGTGTTTCTTTAGCCACACTCATGCGCTTCCTGCATCTCTCTGACCTGTAGCCATTTTTAATTCCCCCTGTCTTCTTACATAGACTATGTACCAGATTATGAAGAATTATTGTAAAGCTATATATATATATATATACGTTTTACAAGAATAAAAATAACAAGCTTATTTCTATATTTCTGCAAGACTCTGTGGCTATGTGTGTGTATGGAACTGGTGCTGTTCAGCTTCTGCCTTGCCAATTAGATTACTGTTCTTGAGACGCAGAGATCCATATTTCCCAACAGTTCTTTTAACTATATTGCTTGCAGCACAAAGAGAAGCTTTTAAGCTTTTTGCCTGTTAGCCAGCCAGTATTATATACTAAGGAGGGCAAAAGGAAGGGGGAAAAATCCCTCTGTCTAACTCTATGCTGGCACCGTGATCTAATTTTTCTTTTGTTTGACAGTGAAGGGCTTACTTGGGATTTGCCTTTATCAATCATAACAATATCCAGGTCTCTACATACCAGAATAAAAAGATAACCTCTTTATGTGTTGTCTGGTAGTGTAATATTGCTCCAAACATATCAAAAACATGAGGTTAAAACTTAGCTTTTAGTGTTTCTCAAAATAATAGCAACCAGACTAGAACTGAGACTTTAGAGCAGTTTGAGACTAAACTGCCCCAAGATACAAAATTTTGCCTCTGAAAGGGACGCGGACTGGGTCTGCCTGAGGTTAAGGACTCCACAACTTGCTTTTTTGAATCATCGGGGTCCTTTCAAGCTACACATTTATAGCACTAAGACTCTTTTTTTAACTACCATGGTTCCATCTTATAGAATTCTGAGACTTGAAGTTTAGGGAGAGATTTTTCGAATTCTCTGCCAGAGACCTTTGTGCCTCACAGACCTACAAACGGCAAACCCCTTTACCTGATTGTTCAGGTACGCTGCAACTCTACTCAGAATAGGTTGTACACTCACAGTTAAGGCCCCTGCCTAGCAGTACATACATCTTGTGCTTTCTCAGTGGAAAGAGTTAGCAATTGTTCCCCATTTTTGTGACCTCCATTTAAATTTATAAAATATGTCAGCTAATTGCATGTTTATTTTTTCAAAGGACTGAACTGAAAAGAAAAAGGACGTCTTTTTATGCCAACACTCTTGGAAACTCTATAGAATATTCTTCTATTGAAAATGGAAGAGAAGTACTATATGCCTATTTAAAGTGTTGGTAATGATTTTCCAGGAAACATAGTGCTCCCTCTTAATAATTGGCTATGTGATGTCATTGTGTATCTAGATCTGATTGGCTGTGTAGCACACTGGCATCTTCACACCACAGAGTAACCCCCAGTTAATGAGATCATTGGCACTAGGAACAAAAAGATTTAGTTTGAAAGAGATAGTACTGAACCAAAAGCCAACTGGAAATTGGATCTAGGCAATTTAAATAGGTGCATAGCCCAGGGATTTTTTTTTTATTTCTTCCTTTCATGCCTTTTTTTTTTCCAGAAGGAAGAACCATGCTGAGTACATTTTATATGTTTGAGAAGCATTAACTTTGGAGCTTAGTTTGAAAAGCTGGGTATCTTTTCCCATTGGTATTGTAGCATCTTTACTCTGCTTGTAGTCAAGGAGGTACTTGCCAAATGTTTCAAGTTTCTTCTGCTATTTTCCTTTCTTTCAAAGTACCAGGGGAGGTAGCAGTCTTATTTGTAGCCATATATTACTGAAAAAAAGTACTAGCTTGCATATCTAACAGAAATAACTGATCCTACTGAAGAGGGGGGGGGAAAGGAAGAAAATAATAGCATTCATTGGATTTACCTTGGGATCATCAACATTCATTTATGTGTGGATGGTTTTCTCAAGACTTCACATCTTTTCTCTCTCTTAAATATCAAACGTAGTTCACTTCCTGATTAGTGGATTATTACATTTCACCTGAGTGAGTCTCCCTCTGTCTATTTAGATAGACTCAAATCTTTGACACAATCATTGCACTGACAGATATGTGATTTTTTTTTCCAGTGATGAACTGATGCCTTAATTTAGATTTAACAAGGCACTTTATGGTCTGTTAATTAGGTCTGTGCAGCATGCAGAGTGGTTAATGCCAAAGCATGCTTGAATATAGAACAGCTTCAAAGAATAAATGGACATGATACATGGTGGTATTACTTTCACTATAGATGTTAGTGAGAAGCCTTTATTTGGCAAACTGAATTTTGGCAACTGTTTGTGTCTTGGTGAAAAAATCAGATTCTGTAATACTTCTTCCTTTATAATAAACTAGCATATTTACCTAGTGTTGCCCGGGATTTTATTTTCTCTTAGGTAATTCTTGTTAGAAATACCTTAGGAACTACCTTACTTTAGGAATTAGATGCAACTGAAATACACATATTTGAGATCCTGTGTCTCTAATGCCCCAATCTGTCTCGTCCAGTATGTCTAACTTTTCCCTATATTCCCCAATCCAATCTGTATTCAGAGTTATTAACATACAGAGTTTGGATTCCTGAGCCCTCTTTCTTGTTGCTTGGGTTCGTCTCCATAGCAACCAGCCTGAGCTCTCTGGCTGAGAATTCTAAAGGCCCCTCCCTAAACTGCAAACCCCAGGATGCCATAGAATCTTCACAGCCAGCCAAACATATGAGGTTTTCACCTGCCTGACACAGACAAACAGACAAACTCACTCACAAATAGACAAATTTTAACTTTTATATAGTAGATAGCGGGCTCTACTTATTCTATGGGCTTTGCTGAAAACCATTTGTTTATACTAGATTTATAGTCTGATTGTTTTAATCTACACAATGGTGATTTTAGCTAACAGCTTTCAGTTGTAAGGCACACCAGTCTGGAAACAATGCTGGTCGCTACTGGGCACTGAGACCAGATGCCACTTGAGAACAATGCTGACATATTGTAGCCACTGTGGGTCTTTCTTGGTTGTTAAATCTGTATTAACACAAGTGTGCATTACTTATGTGTATCTGCTTGCATCTATGTCCATTTCTTTGGATGTATGTCTGCAATGCTCAGAGGGTAGGAAGCTGTTGCAATGTGTCTCACGCTACCAAAATGCCGGAAGCAAGCTGAAGGCTCCCCCTGTGCAGTAGCTATAAAATATAGACACTCTCTTGAATAATACATTGGCATTTTATTAACTAGCAGAAGCATGAGCTTTGCTTAGTTATTCTCTCTTTTCTGTTCCTCTAGTTCAGGCTAGTGGGAGAAATATCTCTTAAATTATTACTAATAACCAGTTTTGAAGGGGCGATGTGCAACGAAGAAAGGAATGTGAAGATGTTGTTGACCTGTATTCATGATACAGCATCACTAACCATTGCCCTCTTGGATAGACAGAGTTTGTATTTTAAAAAGTACATTGGATTCAGAAAGATTATTTTTCTAAAATTAAAAGTAACTCCTTAAGCAAATGTGCTCCAAATAGTTAAATGGGTAGGTCTAATACAAAAGTTATTTTGTATTGTAGGCTACAATTAAATATATGTAAAACAGAACACTACCTAGAATGTGTGTTTATTCTCCTGGCGCATATATTGTTCCCTTAGTACATAACAAGGCAAACATTTTCACTGTTTCATTGCAGGATATCTGCAAATGAACTTGTTGCTATTGTTATGTGCCTTCAAGTAATTCCTGACTTATGGCAACCCTAAAGTGACTCTATCATGGAGTTTTCTTGGCAAGATATGTTCAGAGGGATTTGCCCTTTGCCTTCTACTGAGGCTGAGAGAGCGTGACTCCCCCAAGGTCACCCAGTGGGTTTCCATGGCTGAGGGGGGATTTGAATCCTGGTATCCAGAGTAGTAGTCTAATGCTCAAACCACTAGCTGGCTCACAAGTGAACGTCTAACTTCCCTCATTTCATCTAAGTTGGCAAAGATCCACTTCTTTAAATGAAGCCATGCATTGCAGTGCTGATTCTGATACTCTCTGTAGTCTGCAAAACAAAACAAAACAAAACAAAACATTTTAAAAATATTCTTGTCAGATTAATAAAATCTTAAACGTATACCCACCACAGTTCTGCAGGTGCTTGTTTCTTGAGAAATTCCTCTGTCTCTGTACTTTTACTTCTCCTCACAGGAACTCTCTTTATTTTGCTTTCCATTTTAGTTTTTCAGTCCTTTCAAAATATTAAGATGCATTTTTTCTTGTTTTTCTCCTTAATTTTAAAATGTACTTCATAAATTAAAAGAAAATAGAGAAATGTTTGTCATCTTAAACTGCTTTATAAATTATATATTCACATATCTTTTCTCTTGTTTTCCTTTCTGTCCTTCTTGCTCTTTTGAAAGGAATTATGTTTAGTTTAGAAGTCTGTTTTTAGGGATACCTCTCTTTTGACATCTATGAAGTATCTGGCTTATTTCAAGTTCCTTGTTACTGTTGATTAGAGTGGAGGTATAACTAGCGAAGACAACTAAGGGCTGGCTAAGCAGATAGCAGGCATGCTGGTACCGAATATGCTGTATCCAGACCCCTTTTAACCAAAAGATACTGGACTTTTTTTAAGGACAGTTCTCATACAGACCTAACTTTGTGCTAAAATTATAGCAGTATCCCTGCATTGGAGCAAGTTTGGTTCTTGGCTCCTCCCTCATCCCATTCCTTCTCTACATCCCTTTCTGTTGTTCTAGGAAATATTAGCCAGCAGATCACTCAAGAAGCAGATTAATCTTTTGGCAGATCTCTGAGAATCAGCCAGGAGAGAACATTTCTGCAGGCAGAAGAGGTTTGTCCCCATTCCTAAATCCTGCAGCTGGTATATGCTTTAAGTGAGATAGCCATGTTAAGCCATCATTTGGTGAAATATCGTAGTTGTCGTCTTTCTCAGCAGGAAAATTATTTCAGAAATTAAACACACACACACACACTTCTGGATGATTTTATGAGTCAGTGGATCTTATGGGATAAGATCCACTAACTCATAAAATCATCCAGAATAATCTGAATGCTTACATACATCTACTTTTTAATCTATCTCCTGTAATTCTATACTTTATAAAAGCTGATAACAAGGATAGAAAATAAGACATATCAGCCAAAAAGTTCTACTCTACTGCTGCCCTCTTCGTCAGAATTGCTAACTAGGAGGCCTGTATTGGAGCCCTGGTGGCGCAGTGGTTAAATGCCAGTACTGCAACCACAAGGTTGTGAGTTCGATCCTGCCGGGCTCCAGGTTGACTCAGCCTTCCATCCTTCTGCAGGTCGGTAAAATGAGTACCCAGCTTGTTTGGGGCAATTAGCTAAAACACATTGTAAAACCACACATGCTATTTGTAATGTATAATGTATTTCATGTTGTTCGCCGCCTCGATCTGTGTGGAGAGGCGGGATACAAATAAATAAATAAATATGTTGCTGTGTAGCAATAGAATCTATGGGAGATGATGACACTCTTTCTGGTAAAATTGTCTGAGGAGAATAAGCACTTGACCAGAGTGTTAGGGATGGAAGCCTATAACTTTGCTGCTCAACAGTTGAGCATGGCACATCATATGGTAGACTGGAGCAGTAAAACGCTAGCAGTGGGAATCACACTTAGAAGACATGCCTGGTTGTGGTCGTCTGGATTATCACATCAAACTTGAATGATCATAGAAGACTTCCCTTTGATGAGGGTAGCCTCTTTAACAAGGAGACAGACAACAAGCTGGAGCAAACACATACAATGCACGTAACTGAGAAGAAATTTGGATTCCAGCCCACTTATTGTTCCAATCCAGTTATGGATGGTTGAGGCAATCCTCTGGGTCAAAGTGTTCCTTCAGTCTTTCAGCATTCAGACACTCCAGAATATCTATGCTCCCACTGTCTTCTTTGTGAAAATCTTCATTAGTTGCTAAATACAACCTGTAACCTTACCACTAAATCTGGCAACCAGGAGAGGGATTATCTTTGACTCTCTTATTGCCCTCTTCTCATCACCATTCTTCTCTTTGGCAACAGACTACAAAATTGCCATCATGCCTGGGCTGTTATAACATCCAACACCTGGGTTCTGGATATCATGAAAAGGGGGTATGCCATAGAGTTTTGGGATTATTCCCCCTGTGGGGGTAGTTTTTGTTACCCTCTTTTCATTGCACTTCTTGAGGAAGTCAAAATGCTTTTTCTCAAGGGCGCCATTGAATCTGTTCTCACATTCTCCATCCCATGAAGGTTTTTCTCCTGTTACTTCATGGTATCAAAGAAAGATAGAAGCCTTCATCCCGTCCTAGACCTGAGGGACATCAACTTTTACATCCAGCTGAGATGATTTTGGGTAGTTACTCTCTGTACTTGTCATGCCCTGCTTCCAGAGCATGGACTCAGAGCCTGAAACAGAGGGCATGCCAGAGGCTGAAACACAAGACCTGCCAGGGCCTGATGTACAGAGAGAGGTTACAGTGCCAGAAACGGAACAGGGAACGTGCCAGCTCCAACAGAGAATCCTGCCTCTTCAGATATAGAGGAACACTTACCTTGACCCAGCTTCGCAGTGCGCAGGCAGCAAAGAGAGAGCCAGCATCACTCTCTCAGGATTTATAACAGGCAACAATCAATCAAATCTCAACTGTGCTAGGCTCAGGACCTATTTAGATGACAACCTTCCCCTCCAGGAGTTGTCAGAGCTTAGCTGACCTGCTACCTTGCTGGATGCCTTGACAAATGCTCAGATTGACCTTGGACACTCCCTTGCTGTCAAACCCTGCCAGGCTTTGTTTATTTATGACTCCTTGCTTACTGCCTGAAAGTGAGTAACAAGCTGGGAGATACTCAGTTTGTTTTGTCTGATTTATCAGCTGTGCCAGGACTGAGATAGGACAGAACCATCATGCCTCTTTGCAAGGAGATTGGTTTGTGACCAATCTGGATTTGAAGGACTTGTACTTTTAAATCACCATCCAGATGTCACAGTGGTGCTTCCTTTGTTTCACTGTGGCAAGAAGGACCTATTGTTTCCATGTCTTTCCTTTCAGTCTTTCTACTGCACCTCTGGTTTTTATGAAGTACAAGGCAGTGATTGCTGCCTGGCTCAGGCAAAAATGTGTCATTGTATTTCCTTAAATCGATGATTGGCTCCTTGTTGCATATTCCAAGACCTACCTTCTTGCCAATGTTGACATGACACCTTACCTTCTCAATGAGTTGGGACTGATTGTGAATCACGAAAGTCTCATCTGTAGCCATCCCAGACAAGTGCATAGGTGCCACTTGCAGTTCCCATGTCTTGATTGCCTACCTGCTGGATGAGCGATTCAGGAATCTGACAAAAGCTGTCCTGTGGTATCAGTACATTTGCAGGGTGAGTACTAGGTACATCCAAGTGCTGCTTGGGTTTATGGTTTCTACAATGTCAGTAACACCACATGCAAGGCTCCAGATGTGCTCTCTGCAGGCCTAGTTCCTGTCCTGCTTTGATCCACTCTTTGACTTTCCCTGGGTTTGTCTCACCATACTGAGTCTTTTGGTCTCTGGAATGGTGGCTTGATCTCAAAAACATCCAGATGGGCATACCGTTCTTTCTTCTTTAGTCCACAACCCTGGTGAAGACAGATGTCTCTATGGAAGGTTGGAGAGCTCACATTGAAGGTTTTTATAGATCAAGAGACACTAGACATGGGAAGAGAGAGATCTCTACATCAACACTCTCAAGTTACTAGTGGTAGAGAAAGCCTTCTGGGCCTTCAAGGTTCTTCTACATGACAAGGTTGTTCAGATAGTCTCCGACACCACCATGCTGGTGTACTACCTGAAAAACAGGAAGGGACAAGATCAAGTACCATGCTTCATTTCATGCTTCATCTGCGGGACTGGTACATTGGCAGGAGCCTCTCCATCTCTATGATCCATCTCCTGGGAGAAGAAAATGTCCCAGATGATGCTCTCAGCAGGGCTCTAACCTCTTGCCATGAATGGAGAATTCATCCCAACATGTTTCAAACTGTCTTCTGGAGATAGGGAACTCTGGAGGTAGATCTCTTCACCTCAGCACTGTACAGGCAGTGCCAGACCTACTGCTCCATGGAACATTGAAGGAAGGGTTGTCTTGGCAATACCTTCCTGTTTCATTGGGCTGGCCCCATTGTGTATGCTTGTCCTCCATTTCCCCTCATCACCTGAGTGATTGCCAAAATCCACAGAGACAACGCAAAGTTCATCCTGGTCACACAGTGGTGGCCCAGACAGCCTTGGTTTGCCCCTCTTCTTCACCTCATTCAGGACTTTTACTTAAGGCTGCTAGAGCGACTGGCTGTCCTGATGCTACACAACAGGCAAGTGAGACATCCAGGCCTGGATACTATCAGGCTGACAGCTTGGAGGGTGTTTCTTTAGAATCTCTTTCTGCACTGATTTGATGTGTAACTGCAGCTGTGCTAGCCTGCTAGCCAGCAGTGCCATGCTTATAAATGGATCAAATTCTTGTTTTTTCTCTCTTTCAGAGGGATGTCTTTGAATTGAATACAAGTCCATCTTGTGCTGGAGTTTCTATTATTATCTGACTGGTGTCTCTCTCATTCCTCCATCAATAGCCATCAAGTTGGGGCAATTTCTACCAACTTCCAAATCCTTGGTAAGCTTTCCTGCTTCTAGAACCCATTGGTTAAACTGTTTCTAAAGGGCTACAAGGATCTCTGCATCCTGCAATGGATCCTAGAGCTCATTTTTTTCATAGCTTTCAAAGAAACCTTTTGAACCAATGGCAGTCTGCCATCATCTACTTATCTGGAAGATGGCCCTCTTAGTCATGTTTGCATCTGCTCAGTGAGCAGGAGAGCCATGTGCCCTTTGTGAAGACCCTCCATACTTGAAATTCCACAAGGACAAATGTCATGGGCCAGGAGTCAGCTTCTCCAGATGAACAGCAGCCTCAAAGGAGGACAAGCAGATGCAAATGCACCAGGAGCTAATCAGCCTGGGATGAAAGGCAGCTTTTTAAGGAAGGCAGGGCAGTGGCCCAATGCCAGAAAAAAACTAGTGTGTTTGCTGGCCTTTGCCTTTGTGTGTACTACTGATTCCTTGTTTGCCATCTGCCTGACTTCTCTGACCTTTGGACTGTCTGACCTTGCTGCCTGCTGGATTCCTGAACTCTTGGACTGATAGCTGACTATAGTTGTGTTTCACCCTGAACAGGCAAGCTCTATTGAACTGCTAAGCTGCCTCTGTTTGTCTGCTGAATATCTCTGCACTCTGCCTGGCAATGGATAGCTGGTGCCTATAATAACAATGTGGTCCTTAGATTGGACATTTCCTTCCTACCAAAAGTAATTTCTGCATTTCGTGTGCACCAGGACAACATCTTACCTGCATTTGTGCAGAACCCTACAACTGACTTGCACTATACATAGCACAGCCTTGATGTGAGCAAGGATTGCTGACTTTTCATCAGTCCCAGAAGCTTTCTGTGTGCCACTCCTTAAACAAGAAGAGTACACCTGTCTCATCTCAACATCTCTCTAAGTGGGTCTCTTTAGCCATCCATTTGGCCTATGAAATGGCAAAGAAAGACCCTCCTGTTCATGTGTGAAGCCATTCTACTGGAGCTGTGGTTGCTTCATCAGCCTTTCTGAAAGGCATGTACCTGGAGGACATTTTTAGCACAGCTACTTGGAATCAGCCCCTGACCTTTATTACACATTATAGGCTAGATGCCAGGTCCAGGGCTGATGCTGCCTTTGGAAGACTGGTGTTGTTTTCTTGTGTCATATGACATTCCCACCTCCTATGGAGAATAGCTTGCTAATCTCCCTTTTGTTTGAATCACAGAGACCATGAAGAAGAAGGATGAGTTGCTTATCTGTAATTATAGTTCTTTGAGTAGTCATCGGTAAACTCACACTATCCTTCCTTTCTTCTTGTATCATGCTCTCTTCTTAACTCCTTGGTTGCTGCTTTGGCATCCAGGGAACTGAGGGGTTGAGTGGATACATGGTCACATGGACCAGGGAGGAGGGGCTACCACCAAAACAGTTTACATAACAGTTCTAGAAGATTACGAATAATGCACTGCATAGGTGTAGCAAACCCATTTGTGTGAATTCACAGACGACCACTCAAAGAAATATTGTTACAGGCAAGCAACCCATTCTTCTACTTTCACTAATAAGAACGTAGAGCAAGTCTGTGCGGATGTCAATCCAACAGTTGTTATAGAAATGGCTGAGAGACCAAGTAATAATGCATTTGGTTCCAAGAAATGTAGACAAAGCATTTTGTAGAGAACATTTTGAATTGCCCACTACAGAAAAAAAAATCACTTGTATGTTAGCACGAACAGGATTATTTATAGTCCTCTTTGGTGTCTGAGTTTAGGGATGGCAGTGGAATTTGTCACCTAATCTGTTGGTAATGGATTTCCTTGTTCCATATAGGTGGAAACAGATGTATTCTTTACATAATTGGACTGATTTTTCCTTGTTTGGTAAGTGGGAGGGCTCAAGAGCCATCAAAGGTTACATAGATAATTAGGTAATTTCTGGGTTAAAAAATTGTCTTACTTTTACAAATTCCCATACAGTAGGGATGGAGCTGGAGAGAATGTGCTTATGTTGCCTTCCACATCAGCCATTGTTATGCAACTCTTTATTACTGCTAGTTCTGTCATCCCTTTCCCTTCTGCCAGAGGCGTCATGTAGGCTGTTCATGAACAGAAAAGTGCAACTATTCAAGAAGTAAGGTCTTTCACTCATATGTACTCTTTCTTCTTTGGACAAACAGATGTTTGTGTAAGACTGACTTTTATTTTAAAATTGTTTGCCAGAAACAGAGCAGAACAGGATCTACAGGTCTTTTCAGGTGAGGTGACTCTGAATTATCTTGCTTCCTGGACTTCTTCAGCCTACAAGATGATAGCCAAAGGAAATTAGAAAGAATTCTTCCCAGTGACACTTAAAATGCCATAAGGGAAGCTGGTATCTGTTTAGTGTTTGGCTATTTCCCAAAGGCACCACCTATTGTTTCAGGATAAATGATAACAGAGAGAAAAGGAGCAAGTATATACAGTAAAGCATGTAAAACTGTTCTGCTGTCACCTAAAAGAGGAAAGGCCATGTTGGTGATACATGATTTATTTGTTTATTTGATTTATACACCACCTTTCTCCGAAAAGCAGATTTCGATGACAAAAAATGCAAATACAGGAGAAAGAAAACATTACAAAAAATATGTTTTTGTGTATGAATTGGTATATAAGTAAAAAAAAATTGAGAATCAAATCTACCAGGGGAAAAGCTGCCAAAATAGCTGTTGGGTACATCATATTGAATTTGTATATTCCTACCTTAGATGGCTGTTGAAACTATCAGCTACAGGTGGTATATTAACCAGTGATAAGGAAATAGTTATTGATGCTCTAGCTATGTGGAAGAAAAAAAGGGACTAAGCTGTTGAAATAGTGGAAAAAAGTTGCAGCACAAGGTGCGCATGAGAATCAGAGAAGATTCTGCCAGTGTGGGTATGGCCATTTCTGCACTACACTCTTATATATGTGATTCCACTTTAAACATCTTGTGAAATTCTGGGGTTTATAGTTTACTGAGACCAAAGAACTTTCTGGCTGAGAATTCAAAATGCCTTTCCCTAAACTACAAACCTGAGGCTTCCATAGAATATTGAAAGTGGAATAATAGCACTGTAAGAGTGTAGTGCGGAAGTGACCTATACCAAAAGGAAATATGATGAGAAAATTTATTACATGGGAGTAAAATACCTTTTGAAAAAAAGGAAGATATAGTGGGAACCAAATGATTCTCTCTGTGAGGAAGCAGTACTGGGGGAAAAAAGGAGCAGAGAACTGAAACAAAGGAGAGCAGCCATTTTGAAATCATTTTTTATAGTGTTCAGAACTGTTAAATAAAGTTTTGTTGTTTCCATACTTAGCAAATACTACAGTTGCAGCCTCAGGCAGGTGCAGCATAAGAGCTTGTGAGCTGAAAGAAGGAAGCAACATGAAGCTGAGAAGGTGAGAGTAATGTTTAGAGTCATTCATAGGCTAAAGCAAACAGAGATTTTAAGGCAATATTTGAATAATTAATTAATGACTGGAGAGATAAATCTTTCAGAGCAATAAAATATGCATTGTGTGAGTTTTAGTGAACAGGCTGTTCTCCCCTCCTCTCCGTCTTTCTCATGCTCCCACTTGGACCAGATGGTTGGTTTCAGCACCCACTCTACTTGCTTCTAGCGCTGTCACACTTGTCTGTTGTGTCACTGAAAGAGCTTCTAATGCTAGAGATTACTGACGTTCTGTTCAGTGCTGTAGTGCTATATACAGCTCTGACCACCTCATCTCAACATGAATAATGTAGAGCTGGAAAAGGTGTGTGTGAGAATTGGGGGAAAATAATAATCTCATCTATGCTTCACTTTCCATAGAGTGAGAGGGGTGTTTTTAGATAGAGGTAGAATAGCAATGAATAGTTGTGCATTGGAATACTAATGACTAGAGGAATACTTTTTTTGTTCTTTTATGAGATATAAGAAGTAACGAGGACTTATTGAAATGAAAGCACATCAGATTTAAACTAAAGATTATTTTCATTCCATGCATAGGACACCTGTGAAACTCCCCGAATGAGGTGTTATCCAGTGATCTAGGGTTCAATGGACCAGATATGCTTGTGAATCTTACTTAGTTCTTAAAAAGTTATCTCCCCACCTTCCTCTTCCAAAAAGGAGTTGACTTGAGTAGTTTTCTGCAGCATCTCCACACACAACACATTGCAGAAATCTGGTCAAGATGTAAAAAAATGCATGTAGGCCACATCCAGAGTGTACCAGGAGTCATTGTGGCTGACATATCAGCTGAACCTGAGTGAATCAAGCTATGGCTGACACCTGAACATTTAATAATAGTTGGGGGCATGAGAATCTCAAGGTATGAACCTGATCTTTTAAGAAGAATGTGACCCCCATTGTGAACAGGCTGACATTCTGTCTTTGGCTTCCAGGCTTCTTAAACCAATAGCAGCACTATGTTGGCTGGATGTAATTTTAATTTATTTACCTTTATCCAGTCTTTCACTTCCTCTGTAATGATTATGGACCTTCCCAGGCTCTCCAGGATATGACTAAAAGGAATTATAGCGTTGAGTATCTGTGATACATTGTTGAAAAGTCATTCTCTGTTCCTTAATTATCTCTCCCAGTCATGTCAGGTTGGTGTTGAAAAACAAAGATGATCTCTTAGGATGAGTTCACTGAAGCACTGCTTTCTAAAGCCTACTAAGAATGGATTACAAGGAAGGACCACCATGAAACAATTCCCTCATGCCTAGCATGATAGCCACAGAGAGATAGCCACAATCTCAAAAGCAGTTGGAACCAACATTAGTTCAGAAGAACCAAAAGGGACACACATCTCTTGTTTAGCTGCAGAAGATAATCCACTAGGATGACCAAGGCCATTCCAGTTCTTAAATGGAGTTGGAAGCCAAAGTGAAATGCTTTCAGACAATCAGTTTCATCTGGGAATTCTCAGGTATTCAATCACTTTATCTCAAAACAGAATGTTTGATTGCCAAATAATTATTTTAAATGGTGACAGACAAATAGGGGTGTCTTCAAAATAGGATATGAACTACTGCCAGTTTTAGACAGGATGAAACAGCATCCTCAGGTAAAGAAGTGCACATGTATCCTCAAATTGCCCAAGGTCGTAAGAATTCCTAATCTCACTAGACATGCCACAAAGTCAATGTTTATTCAATAAGTCAACAGACTGTATCAAAAGCAGAATACATACAGAGTGTGAAACATTTCAAAGTAAAGGAAAGGGAACCTATTATATTGTTACTTCCATTTTATTTTTTCCTTAAACTGGCTACTTCAGCTGCAAAAAGGGCAAGCTTCTGAGTCTCTAACTAATTAGTACTTCACAGAAGAAAATTCAGTTTGTCCTCAACCCTTCAATTTCCCATGTGCCTAAAAAAGGAAATAAAACGTTTTCTAGGACTGGTATACAATTGGCATGCCAGTAGGTAGTGGGCCAGATCTTTCACTTCTGTTGTAGCACATATACACAGTCTGTTTGATACTGGAATGCCTTGTTGCGTCATTGTGTCCATCTGCTCAAACTGCAGATGTATAAAGGCCATAGATTGGTCACATTTCATTGGGAAAGATAAATATTGTTCTTCTTGAAATTTAGTTTTTGCATTAGCTATCCATTTCATAGATCTTGTATTTGACAAGGCTGACACGTTTGTCTCTGCTATAATAACTAATATTTATTCAAAAATGTTTCTTATGTTAGCCTCAGAAACACCCAAGGCCTCCACACTAAAACCATAATTTGATAGCATTTTAGACAGTCAGGATTTTTCTGACATTTTGATTGTTTGCTCATTTAAGCATTTCTTAGAGAGCCTGTCTTCCTTCATTTCACCCAGCTTACACCAATAATTTAATAACTGGAGATGTATCAGGTCTGAAACAGCTCTTATTCCAAATTCAGATCTAATTATATGAGCAGGGGAGACTCTTGATTCTCTTAATATATAATGTAGGAAACTGTTCTAAACCCTTTCAATTTTCTTATTATTAGTGGAGCCCTAGATTTCTGTAACAAAAGTTAATACAGGCCACGTCTTTGTCTTATAAACATTCAAGACTGGATGTGATGAACCTGGATAAGTATAGTTCAAAGGCCTGTTCAAAGTTTGGACACAGACAATTGCTTTCAATTCACTTCTCTTTTCCTGAGGAGTCCAAGACCCCACAGAGGAAAAAATTACACCCAAATAAGTGATAAAATTAACTTGCTCTATTTCATTAGGATCTAAAAGCAATTTGTGTCATTTCCTTTTGTTGCTCAAGATACCAACTTTTGATTTTGTGATGTTGATTACTAAATTGTTCCCCAGACAACATGCACATTCTTTTCCCAATAATCTACACAAACCTACCTATGCGGTAGATAACAAAATTATTAGAAATGCAACAGCAGACTGGACATAACTGGACTCTGTTAATATGAAGCCAGAATAGAAGTAATTAAACAAAATTTTGCACAGATTGGTCATATCCACCTACTGAGGCACTTCTAACACCTCAGGAACTTGACATAAAAGACCATGGATCACTGAGAAAAGGTCTACTGACCCATTCTGCAATGAGTGTGGTGGTTCTGAAGGATCACCAGTCATGTAGGCAGGAAAATCCCCAGAGCTAGCAGGGAGCTATCTGGATCCATATGACTATAAGAGCAGAACATTTTTATAAATTCCTCTACCCTTGCAGAAATTGGAGCCCCCAAATAAGATAGAATGTTACCAGGATATTATCTGTCCATGACAAAGAAATGATCTTAATCTTCACTCCCATAATATCATAAGCCATCTTCCTAGTATTGTGTCCAACTTGATGAGTGGGACAAGCTATTAGGTTAAACCAGGGATCTTAAAACTATTTTTTTTATGAGGGCAGATGCTTAACATTGACAACAGGGCCATTATTAATTTGCCTCTTTGCAGATACCTATTTTTACAAAGCAAATACAACATGGGCTATGTTTCCTTATATTTCATTATATACAACAACACTGTGCTAACTAAAGCTGTTAACAATCTCACTACCACAAAAGCAATCGCAAAATAATAAATAGAATACTACAAAACTAGCTAATGAACTAACTAATTAAACCTGATATATTGAGCAGAAGGGCAAATATATAAGATCCTATTAAATAAATTGAAAGGTATTTGCAAGCTTTCCTAGCATAGTTCTCAAGCAATATGATGTGAGGAACTGGCACTTTTCCCCAGTGTTCTTGGGTTGTTGTTTTGTGCTTCCAGCTTTTGGCAATTGTCTCCTACGGCTGTCTTGGCAAGATTCATTCAGAGGAGGTTTGTTATTGTGTTTATAGGCTGAGAGAGTGTGACCTGCTCAAGGTCACCCAGTGGGCTTTTGTGACTGAGTAGAGATTTAAACCCATGTGTGTCCCAAAGTTCTAGTGCAACATTCAAACCACTACACAAGACAGAAGATGCAGCTGCTGCCATATCACCCTGGAGGGCTTCTCATAGACTACTGAGGAAGCAGAATGGTGAACTAGACAGTTCACTGGACTAATCTAATTTAGCGGTTATTATATTCTTAAATCAGGTTAAGAAGAATTGTTGAAGATTTTTTTAAATAAGTGTCTAAAAATTCTTAAAACTAAATGGAATAATTGTAATAAAATAGAATTATTGAAAATAATAGAAAATTAAGTTAAATTAAATTAAATAGAAGTAATTAAATTAAATAAAAATTACATTGAAAAATATAACTTTGGGAAGAGTTAGTAGGGCCTCTTTCTGCTCTAGAGGAAGAGCAGCAAAAGATGTAATTTCTTTTTCTTTCTGGGAGAAGTCCTACACATCCAAACTGAAACAAAAGAAAATCTGTAAACAAGCAAAAAAGTGGGAAGAGAGGAAGGGAAAAGATGTACACATATGTTTGTCTCTAACCATTCAAACATTTTGTGAATCCTCTTTAGCTCTGTCATACTGGTGCTGTAAGGAATTTGTCACAGTTAAAAACTGCACTGGTAAGTCATGCTATTAGTGTGCTTATACAACAAAAAATGGAATTTAAATTTTAGAGAGCCTAAGGTCTTATGCAAGGTGCAGTAATGTACAATATAGTCTTCTTCTACCTATATTATGTACCACAGAGTCACTTTGAATACTGACTTGCAGGAACTCTCCTTCGTTGATAAGTTTTAAGCATAGATTGGATGGCTACCTCTCAAGGATTCAGTAGCAGTGGATTCCTGTACTGACAGTGGGTTAGATGACATAGCTGTTGGGATCTCTTTCAACCTTGTGATTCTGTGGCCCTTTTCACACGCGGGCGAAGAAATGGCCGGAAACATGCTGAAACGGAGCTTACCTTAAACCGGGTAAGTCTGTCGCCAGTGGAGCAGCGCGTTTTCACTGCTCCGCACTCGTCGGCATCCCGCGGCGTCCTGGAGCACCCAAAATGGCAGCTTATGACTGGTGGAGGCTCTCCACCAACAGGAGAACCTCGTCAGCAGATCTGCAGGCACGCCCTTGTGCGCGCCTGCAAATCCACACCGGGCGCTGCAATGTGTCTGCACAGGGCTGCACGCCCCATGCCTTTTAAAAACCACATAAAAAGTGGTTTTTAAAAAGCACGTGGCGCTGCCACTTCCGGTCGCCCTAGCGCAGATTGGGGTGTGGAACTACGCAAAAGTAGTCCGCCCCAATCCACTTTACGGTGTAGACGATCTCCGTCAGAGGTCGCTCTACACCGTTTTTTAACCACCGTGTGGAAAGGGCCTGTGACTCAAATCTCAGCCCTCAATCACCCAGAGTCCTAAAGTACTGAAACCAAGTACAGAGCTTATGCAGAGTGTAAACAAAATTTACAGAAGAACATACTTTATGGATACAGCTCTCTCCAGCATGACTGAATCACAATGTTGCAGTACGTTTTCTTCTTCAGTCTGCTTTGAATGGTGGTGGACTCTCTGCTGAAGAGTTTTAAGAAGAGATTGGATGGCTACCTCTCAGTGGTGCTGTCTCAATTCCTGCACTGGTAAGGGGTTAGACAAGATGGTCTTTGGGATCCCTTCCAATTTTATGATTGTATTAGTCAGATCTGAAGTGTCAATGTTCCAGCATCCTGAGATGATGAGAAAAATTGACTTCAGAGCTTCTACAGACTTCAAACAAAAACTGGATTAAAAATATCACGTTTTCTGAGTGCTACTCGCTCAAGGAATAACCAGCATGGTGTAGTGGTTTGAGCATTGGACTACAAGTTTGAATCCCCCTCAGTAATGGAAACTCACTGAGTCATCTTGGGAAAGTCACACTCTCTCAACCTCAGAGGAAGGCAAAGGCAACCCCCCTCTGAATAAATCTTGCTAAGAAAACCCAGTGATAGGTTCACCTTGGGTACCCATAAGTTGGAAATGACTTGAAGACTATAAACAAAACTCAGTCAAGGATGAGTTTAAAAATGGCAGTTGCAAGCTTCCCTACCCTATGCTGCATGCTTAGAAGGAAAGCCGACCCTTGACTCATTATAACAACCAATGAGATCAGGTATTTCTTAGGGTCACTAAGAGCAGGACAATCTAATCCCTGCTGTGATCTGAAATCTCCTGTCAAACCACCACAGGAGCTATCATAGTGCTTGAGGGAACAGTCAAGGAAGTAGGCGAATTATTTTTCCCATCTGTTATTATTGAATCATCCTTGATTATAAACAATCTGGCAAGTGCAACATGTATTTACAAGTCCCTTCCCAACTAAGTGTGCATAAGACAGATAGTAGGCAATCTTTTTTAGTCTCAAGGAGGCTTAACTACAATAAGTGTCTTAATTGTGTGTGTATGTGCGCATGTGCGCACATGTGTGTTTGACAACCTGTGGTTCGTGAGGTTCTTTTTCCTTTCCCCTCTTTTGACATAATAAGGGAGCAGAAAACAGAAGCATTTGTTTCTAGTTTGTGGTAATCAGATCTGAATGTGGCCAAGTGTGGATTGTACAGACCTTGGTGTGATGAACTCTTGGGGGGGGGGAGCTTGGTAATGGATGCACCATGGCAACCCCGGAGTTTCAAAATGATTGCCTGGAGCAAATAGAACCCTGGATAGCCAAAGGGAGGGGCTGGATGGAGGAAAGGAATAATGGAAATTTAACTGAAAACAGATAGTGGATGTTAAGAACAGAGTTGGTGTAGAGAACAGGGAGAGTGGATGGAGAGAGCCGAGTGTTGGATTGGAGAGAGGGAAAAGTGTTGTGCTGGTTTAAGAATCTTTAATTGCTATTACATGATTCCTTGACAGTGTGTTTAATAAAGATTTGTTTATATTTTCATAAAAGGAGGTCTCAAAAGAGTGTAATTTCTCTGGACTGGATTATACATGCTACCATTAGTACCAATTGTACTACATTCATTGAAGAGATAAGTCACTGCTTGTCCTTATATCTGAAAAGAGGCAGATTTAAGGAAAGGGAGATAACCCTGGGAGGAGTAGCCAGTGGGAGACAAGAGTAAGAAGGGTGCTGCATTCTCAGGAAGGGAGAATAGAAGCAGAGCTGTTTTGGCATAGCCCTGGCTTGGCCAGAAATCTCCCTGACTGTTCAGACCTGGACATAAAGAGGTGTTAGGCTGGGCAGGAGTCTTCACACCTGGCTTGCCCTCAAACTAGGATTCCAAAACGGATTTTGATGCTTCTTTGAAAACCTAAATTGGCAAACTATGATATACATTAAGTCAAAGTAGAAGGGACAGAATGGGGAATGCAGGGGATGGGCTCATCATTGTTAATTTCTATTCTCTTAATCATGTTTTGGAAGATTGTTCAAATAAAAGCTATGAAGGATAACTTCTTAACTCCTCCTTAACATAGCTCCTTTCATACCCTTTCCTTCTCAGCATCTGGTTTAGGCCTCTTTCCACTGTTTGGTCAGGTTGTTTTATCTCACATGTTGAAGGACAGAGTATTAAAAGAATGTGTCTTTTCTCTGCTTCTTCCATTGTACTCTGTTCTTAGATTTGAGACCATGTATCTATGATCTGACAAGCCTGAACAATGTGGCCTCTGAGAGACAGAAAATGTGTGAAGCAGGCGTTTTCATGTTATGGGATGAACATAAATATCACTCATAATAAAATGAAGTAGAGAGTTCCCGAGAAAGAAACCAGTAGTTGTTACTATAATCTTTTAGAGCATCTTGCCAATTCCCCTTTTCTCCTAGTAGTTCAGCCATTTAACACCACAAATAGCCAGTTCTAGCTGCTGTGGGGTGATTCAGAGTTGCCATGGCAATGAGGCCTGTCTCTCCAAATTAGGACATTTTCCCTGCTGCCTTTTTCTACATGAGGTTTTCTTTTCTCTCATATTTTTCCTTTGCTATATTCTTTCTTATTGATGTTGAAGCTGAGAATACTGCCTACGTTTGCTCTCATCTCTTGAAAAGGATCATACGTTATCATTCTGAATTAATTCCTGTGAACTGGGCCAGTACAGGTAGTTTACTTGTGCTGTGTTAAATGTTAAGTGACAGTGTGAACCAGTCTTCTTATTTTCCTAAGTTGCAAAAATCAGGAGCTTATTTTAGAAGTAATGGAGATTAATAATTGTGTGTTAGGACTTTTTATTTTCTGTGATCCCACATGAGTAATTTCACAAATCCTAGGGCTAAAACTGGGACCAGGGATGGCAGCACACATATAAGTCATTCCACCATCTCTTTAAGGCAGCGGTTCTCAACCTGTGGGTCGCGACCCCTTTGGAGGTCGAACGACCCTTTCACAGGGGTCGCCTAAGACCATCGGAAAATACATATTTTCGATGGTCTTAGGCTCCATTCCCTACTCGGTGGTGGTGCGCAAGCGCGAGCCACGCGCTCGCGTCCTCCTGCCCCCTGTTCAGAAGGGACTGAAATCACTCCCCTTCTCCGCTACCGGGAGAACCTCCCATCTGACGGGCCAGCTTGGGGGGGTGGCGGCAGCATGGGGGGCAGGCCCCCTCCTCGCCACGGCCCCTGCCCCACTCGCCACGGAGGGGGGCACTGCGGAAGGGCTGGGGGGCCGCAAGGCGGTGCTTTTCCAGGGGGGCGAGCTGCACCTGGCGCAAAAGACAAAGATGCTGGGATTCCCCCCCGGCCAGGGTCGACACTCTGGAAACTTTTCCCACACTGCCCCCCCCCCCAGAGGAAACGAGAGCGAAGCAGAAGCAGAGCCCGGGCGGTTCTCGGAGTTTTTTTCCCGGGGGAGACACGCGGCTCCTCTCTCCCTCCCTGCTTACCCCCCCCCGTTTCTGGCCGATGAGGTGGCCTTTGCCGGGGGGGGAGGCATTGTAAATAATAAATAGATAATTTTATGGTTGGGGGTCACCACAACATGAGGAACTGTATTAAAGGTTCGCGGCATTAGGAAGGTTGAGAACCACTGCTTTAAGGACATAGAAATGTATTAGACCTTCATGTGTTGAATGTGTTGGTCTCAAGAGGTCCTGGAAATTGCGCTTAGTGACACAAAGCTCCTGTGACCAGCAATTTTGATATAGTTGAGTTCCTGCAGTTAAACAGTCCCCTGCAGATCCTCAAGTTCAACACATAGACCCTTAACATATTTCTGGGTGCGTCGGCATGCTGGGAGACTGGGCTTACATGCCATTTACATCCCTATACCAGTTATAGGCTTATGTTTTTGGCAGGCACAGTGTTCCTGTTTTCAGGTTTCATACTAAGAACTTTTTACCGGATGCAATGTAGTTTTGTTCATGCCTGAAATGTATGTTAAAAAGTTCATAGTATGAAGCCAGGAACACTGTGCCTGCCAAAGGTGGGGGCACTGAAAGATTTCCCCTCTTGTCAGATATCTCTCCTCTGCTCTAAATGCAAAAAACTCTTTATACTTGCTATATATAGCCCAGCTGATATCAGCCAATCAACCATAACGGGTTTCCCCTGTTCTGTAACTTTCATGTTCATAAACACTATGCTGTTATTGTCATGCCCAGCTTATAAACATCCAAGAGGCAGGCATTTGGTCAGCCACTATTGGAAGCAGTGGGCTAGACAGAAGATGGAGAAAAATGACATGTTCCAGGACAGAAAATGAATACAAAGCAGAGGTGGGCTCTTATCTCCAAATACGACATTGGCTGTGTTGACTCTACATTTGCTACTGTGCTAGCCATTCTACAAAAGACTGATTAGTGAAGATAAGAAACAAATACCTTGCCAGTGCCAAAAACCAAGTTCAAGGCACTGTATTGAAATGGGGAACTAAATATTAACAACTACTCCTATCACCTTACCTCAAACTTAGCTTCAGTTCAAATTCCCAAATCATTTTCCTTTAATTAATTTGCCACCCAATAGCCTCAATCCAACATCTCTATAGCATACCATAAATATCTGCATGTGGAGATATGCTATGTGAGCACTATGGAACCCTCATGCAAAACAAAAACATTGTACAACAAATGTCAATGAGTAGGTGCTGTTGCACAATGCAGAATACACAAAGTGTAGGATGCAGAAACACATTGAGAAGTATAAGATGCACAACCACAATATATAGTATACAATGAGCAACTTGCAAAGAGAAGGCACAGATGAACATTCATCTGTACAATTATACTTCCTCCTGCTATCAGTAGAATATGTCCATTCCACAATGGTGAGCTTTTGGCTCCACAAGAATAGTGTGAGTTATGTATGTGTATGTTTGTAATAGAATCCTGGCTATTGTCTCCTTTTACCCTATTGTTTTTTCAAGGCAGGATTCCCACTCTCTCCTCCCTAGACCTACCAAAACTATTATTTAGCACAGCCCAATTCTCTGTTCTGTAGCCTCCATTTTTAAAGGATGCAAGTTGGGCTCAAGTCCCTTTCACGCTACACAATTATAGTACTTCGATTCCACTTGAAATGGCATACTTCCATCCTGTGGAATCTTGGAATTTCTTAAGGTATATAGCTATGGTTGTGTTCTACAGAAGCCTGGAATTTGAAGTTTCGTGGGATTTATAGACTTCTCAGCATTAATGCAGCCCCAAAGAACAAATTCCAGATTACACAAGACACAGCCTTCGCAGTTAAAGCAGAGTCTATTATACAGTATAAAAGGGTCCCCTGAAAACAATGAAGCAGGTAAGATGTGTGAATGGACACTTGCTTCCAGTCAGCATCCATAAAATACAGTAGCCAGTCTGATCTGCCTTCAGCCCATAAACCATTTTATTTAGCAAATATTATTTTCCCACTTTTTGCTTTCTTTTTCCTAGAGTTAGATTATTTTTAAATATTCCTAGCAAACCTCTTATCATAACAATCAAACAATGGTGCTTTTTATCTTTATAGATATCCCAGACTTTAAGGATATCCCAGCAGAAAATAACATTTTTATTAAGGAATCTGTCTATGAAGAAATTCATAGTTAAATTATAATTCTCTTTCTTTCCAAAAAAGACTTCCTATAGATTCAGAAGCCAATTGTCAGGGATTTCCTTGAGTAATAAGAATTCCTATTGCATATTTTGGCCTCTTAAGTTGAAAGATGCACCTTGAGTTGTAACATCTCTTGCATTCTTCAGGTTTCCCAAATCAGAAAGATTGACTCATTGCATCTTCTGTTGAAGGTTTATCCCAGAGCTTTCTGAACTCTTTGTGTTGGTGACACACTGTTTGGACATGCATCATTTCGTGACACAGTAATTCAGTTTAACTAGCAAACTGCAGATTAAGCTAACCCCTTATATGAGATACAGACACATACATAAGTTGTAATAATGAAATTAAAAGAAACAAAATTCTTAATTAGAAACTTATCCATTTTAGGGGTAATTCAATTGCAATTTAAGCAACTAAACATGAAAATAAAAGCACCAGTGCTCCACTCCTGTAGTGATAAAGTGAGAGAACAATCCCGTGTGGCATACACCTACAGATAGGCAGCTTTTCATCAAGTGGCTGTGCCTTTTCACATTCACTTCCATTGTTTCAACCTGATTATGCATAAGCAGCACCCAGACGCATAGCTAGGGTGGGGTGGGCTGGCTGTTGCCCTTGCCAGGGTCTTTCTCAGCCCAGGGCAGCCCAGGGCAGTGGCGGCAGCGGGAGAGGCACCACCTCCACCTGAGTCTGGCCCACCACCGCCCTTGCCGGGGTCATTCTCAGCTCAGGGCAGCGGTGGCAGGAGGGGTAGCCCCTCTACCCAAGCTTGGCCCACTGCTGATACTGCCCTCACCAGGGTCTTTCTTAGCCTGGGGTGGTGGCAGCAACACACACAATGCAGCCAACACACGACTGTGTCACAATACACAGTTTGGAAAGGTTTATCCCTGCTTGTGTAGGTTTAACTTCCAAGTCATAGTATATCTTTTGCAGAAATTGTGTTCCTTCATCTTTTCTCTTTTTGTTGGCAGTCTGTAATTTCATCTAATTACTATTTTTTTAGACCTACATCTTCAATTTCCTTGAATTTCAGATCAAGGTTTTGTGACAATGATCACAGTTGTCCTGGACATCTATCATATTTTTCCTCAATAGATGCTGTGACTTGTCTAAATTCAATCAGAAAAAGTAAAAAATATTTAGGTATATCCTCAGTAGCTTCTGAACCATCCAAAAGTAAAGCCATGATTCCTGTTCAGAGTTTCCAAAACAACAAAGGCTTTGTTACCAAAACAACTAATAGCAAAAAATTCCACTGAGAGTTTCCCAAAGATATGAAGGTTAACAAAAGACAATCCAATAGAGGGGAAAATATGTAGTAAGTTTACTGGTCTCTTTAATAAACACCAATTCTTATTCCATTATTGAAATCATTCAAATAAAAATGCTCTTCATCAAAAATATCCAGAAGAAAATGATTATGCATCCAAACATACCAAACAGTCAAGTATCCAAGATGAGCACTTAATCCTTTAAAAATTCAAAATGAAAAGAAATTCAAAATCCTTAGCAGAATCCAAACACGTAAAAAAAAAAAAATTAAGTCCTAAAAAGCAAATAAAAATTAAAAGAAAACAGAAAGAGAGATATATTTAAAACTTATATCCAGAAAAGTTTCAAAAATGTTCTAAGGAACAAAAAGAGTACTATTCCTTTAAAACTTAGTAAGAAGTTTTTTGAGTTTATAGGAAAAGTTAATACTTCTGTAAACACTTGCTTCTTGTTTGTTCTAGGTATAAAGCAATAAAGTTCAATTTCGTTATTTAACAAGACGTCTTGTAGCAGGAAATGTAAGGACAATATAGAGGGTAAATCCTCCCCCCCCGACCAAACTGTGCAATCCTCCAGAGCTCCCAGACCTGCTGTGGCTGCTCAGTTCCTGAGTGGACTCTTCACAGGTCCTGATCTTGGTTCTATGGAGTCTTCAGACCCCCTGTAAATCAGAGGGACGGGGAGAGCCTGCCCTGTCAAGCATGATGCTTCTGGGGACTGCAATCTAGCATAGCTTGCTAGATCGCGTCTGCTGTTAAAATAGCCAACTGCTGGAATCCGCTGCTGCTGCTGCTGCTGCTGCTGTGTGCTTTCAAGTCTTTTCTGACTTATGACAACTCTATGGCATACATGTCATAGGATTTTCCTGCCTGTGAGGCTGAGGGAGCATGACCAAGGCCACCCAGTGGGTTTCTTTGGCTGAGATCCTTAATACACTATGCTGTTATAGTGCCATATTCCACTTTAACTGCCATGGCAACATCCTGTGGAATACTGGGGTTTATAGTTTAGTGAGGCCCCAGATCTCTCTGGCTGAGAATTCTAACTGCCCCTCTCTAAATTGCAAATCCCAGGATTCTATAAGCTGTTGCCATGGCAATTAAAGTGAAATAATAGTGCTATAATAGTGTAGTGTGATATATCAGGATGAAAGTCTCAATTATTAAAACAATAGTCTAATGACTTCCATGTTTATATCTTTCTTATTAACGTCTTCCAACATACTGCTCTTTCTTAAGATTCCAACCAGTGTGCCCTTCTTTCACTCCACACACAGTTCTATAGGCACTACTCTAGAGGCCACACCCTTTGAAAGATTCTGGGAACTGTGGTACAATAAAGTAACATTTCCTCTGAACCTATCACATTGGAGACAGAAGTAGAACAGAGGGTCCTTGGGCAAGAACCCCACATTAACTGGAACCTTGTATGTTGTCAGGCTACTAGCAACTCTGAGATTCCAGCAAATGTTAAAATACTTTCTCATCCCATGCTTTCCCAGGCAGAGGAAGAATTCTAAAGGTGCAGAGAGAGAAAAAATCCACTCTGAGCATATTTATAAATCATCTAACACAGTTATGTTTTGAACAATGGTTTTTGTTTAGGAAAACATCAGAACAGGAGATTAAAATTTTTTTGTATCTTTCTGGGAACATTGCTGCCAAATCCAACACAATAATCTGTCCCACCACTTGCTTTTTAAGTCATAATTTCAAATGATCAGATCTCTCTCTTTTGTAATTGGCTATACATATTTCATTTGTTAGCATAAAGCTGTTCCCACAAAGCAGTCAAGTTAGGTAGAGAGCAAAAAACTCTTGGTAATTGTGACTTTTCTTTCAGTTTATTTATCATTGTTGTAAAACAAATAGACTTAGGAACCCTTTCATCATTTTACCTGAACATTGGTTTAAAAGGATCCCTTGATTTTGGCAAACTTCTAACATCAGGGCCTTGCAGAAAATGCCAGCTTTTTAAAGGAAGCAGGTTATAAACTGCTGAATGGGTATTACTCCATTTTGTATGAGTTGCCTCTCACCTGGCCTGAGGCTGAAAAAATCTTTGGCATTTCAGGATCCAGGCAGAAGGAAGAAAAACCATAGTGGCACTTTTTGTTTCATAAAATGGGTATAGTTTCTGTTATAGAGTTCATCTTGCATCCTCAGATGTTTCTTCAGAAAAATATTTTTTAATTTCCCTATAGATTTGAATCCAGTATTCCACATTCAAAGTGAATTTATAAGCACAGGTCAGATCTGAGGTGATTTTACATACACATTATACATTTTGTATTTATGCACTATGTGTTTGTGTTTGCTTAATATGCAGGTTTTCTCATCTAAGAAATGTCTGTGTGATGTCCCATCTTGTAAGGGAAATTATCCTTTGTGTCAGACCTAAGGTATCGTGATTTCCACTTACCTTTGCCTGACTTTTTGTAGGTCAAGTTGAAGTGGAGCAAGGAAGTCATGAATTCTGGAAATGTCTGATGGTTTTGACATCACTGTTGTCTTTTGTTAATGGCTGCTTTTGCCTGATGGCATGCTATGGATACTCATCCAACTGCACTGGAATATCTTACGCATTTCCTCATCTTCTGGGAAAGAAGGCACATTATATTGCTTGGAGCAGGGTTCATTCAGCAAGATTTGGAGAAGCAGCTGTGTCACAGAAGAAACTTTAGCAATAGCCTTGAAGATTGTCAGGAAACAAATGTTGCCCAAATTCTCTTCTAATTCTTGTGCCCTGATGCATATGATGAAAAAAGGGAAGGCACTGTGAATGGGGTGAAAGAGAGAAATACTGAGAGCTTCTGTGACTTCAGCCAAGGTGCAAAATGCTTCTTAAGGGGTTTAGCCAACCAAAATTCTTCTACTACTGTTTGCAATGAAGAGCTAATCTCTATAGTGTTGGTGAGCTGGTTGTAAAAGTTGAGATGCTTAGTTGGACTTTTCTGATTTGAAAATTGAGGAGACTGTCCTTCCAAGATTCCCTGTGCTTCATCATGAAAGCTGTGCTTGAACCACTCTGAAAATAGCTTTTCTTCATAATACATTTCTACCTTGACTTTCTGTCCCAGCTGGCATGCAGGGCAACCACAATAGCAAAGTGGCCAGGGACTCAGGAGTGATTTCTAGTATTCTTGAATTTAAGTTTAATTTCTTCTTGTCATTCCATAGGTGTTTTCATTCTTCCCTAGCTATTTTGTCTTGTGGTCCTGGAAAGAACATGAATGGAAGAGGTAGTAGCAAGTGGGGAATATGAATTTAAAAATACCTCAGTGTGTCAGAGAGAAAAGAGTGAGCAAGCAAGATAACATAAGAATTGCAAAATAAAATAAAAAGCTGAAAAATGATACAGCAAAGGAATATAGGCATAATTTTGATTCCAAAAAATTGCAGAAGATATCTGATATTTACTGGCATACAGATTAAGGTTCAAATCTTAATGGCCAGTCTTCAGATGAATTGGTCATTAATGTATATGCTTACCTGGGAGCAAATCCTATTTAACTCATTGTGACATATATTTCAATAGGTATAACATAGGATTTCCCTATTCGCTTTAAAACAGTTTGAGCAATACAAACTAAGGGTTCTTCTAAGGCTAAAATTCTGTGGATAGAAGCTGAAGAAGAACAATATTTACACAGCTCTTTTTAACAGCTTAGAGTGCTGATATGTGCTTATGTGTCTTAGAAATGAATGCAAAAGGTCATGTAGACCAGTATTATTGTCTTCCATATATTATAGATGGAGACTTGGGGTTCAGAGATAGCAGCTTATTGATGTTTTATGACTTTTAAAAAGGGGGTTTTGAGATAAAAGAAAAAGGGAAAAGGAAAAGAGGGAGGAAGTACATAGAATATGGACATGAGCTAAGCATAGACATTAATATAAATTGATCATATTTCAAGAAAAAAAACAAATTAAAAAAATGCTTTCTTTGAGAAGGCCCACATTAAGTTTTTTATAGACCCTAGGAACTCTTGGGCCATTTCCGCACTAGCCTGTTATAGCGCGATCATTCCACTTTCAACCTCCTATGGAATTCTGGGGTTTGTAGTTTAGGGAAGGGCACTTTGAATTCTCAGCCAAAGAGCTCTTTGGTCTCAGTAAGCTACAAACCCCAGAATGCCATAGGGCGTTGAAAGTGGAATTCGGGGAGTCCTCCATGTTTTATTGTTTTAGGATAGCAGTAGACTGAGGAAATAGTGATAGTAGGCTGTTAGCTATTCCCAGGCGCCAACCATTCCTTCTGGCTGGAATTTCAAAGGAACCATTTGGCATGATGACGTTCGTTCTTTTACAACTATCTTAGGAGAAACTGTCTGTTAAAGTGTAAGGTGGGGGGAAAACGTCCATTCTCGAGCTTTAACGTCTGAAGACAGCATCCCTTACTATGTTACAATAAATCTTCTATTAAGTTTGTTGATCCGTGTAAGAGTGAATCTGTTCCTGACAGAAAGCTTGAGAATCTTTCAAAAAATGCACCAATTGATGGACCAGTCGATTACTGAAGAAGAGCAAGGATCTGCAGAATCTGATGGAGCTACAGAAACTGAAGTGCCCCTGGATACCAAGACAAAATTGCGCCTGACCGAGGCTATGGAAACCCCCACAAGCGGCCAAACCTGGGTCTGGGGAAAAAGCCACATACGTCGTTGAGACAACGCAGAAGGGCTGCTAGATGGGATACATCAGCAAAAGACCTATCCCTTTTGGAGGAGATAAAGCAAATGGAAACCGAACTGGAAAGAAAAGATGAGGAGATACTCGAACTCAAGACCATGCTACGCGAGATGCGCATCCGTCCCTCGCAGACAGGGAGATCACCAGGAGGAGAACCACGAGCGGCTGTCTCGGCGGCAGGCACCCCTGGTCCGCCCAGCAACCAACAGGGCACACGCCAGCGCCACTGTTACTCAGAAATGTGGGAGACCTGAAAGCGACCTTCAACGGGAAGGGGGAGAAACTCTCCTTTTTTTTGACTATGGCAAACAATTTCATGATTGATCACGGCCATCTATTTCGGGATGATGCGGCCCGAATTCGATACCTAAGCCAGAGGATGAAAGGACTGGCAGCAGACTGGGTAGCGAACCTATATGACTCCCGCACCCCCGAAACTGAAAATCTGCAGCTCTTCATGAACCATCTGCGGGAACGCTTTGAAGACCCCATTTATTGGAAAACACCAAATATCAACTGAAACGAATGAAACAAGGCAGGAACGATGTGGGGACGTATTCCCGTGAATTTAGAAACCTGGCCACCAAAGTCCCGTGGAGTGATGAAATTCTAATTGAGTTATACAAAGATGGACTAAATCCTGATATTCTACACGGGTGCTTAATGCAGGCCAATCCACAGACCCTGCTAGGTTGGGTCAGACTAGCTACTGAAATGGAAGGCATAACCCAGACTGTTCAGCTGAACCGACAAAGACAAGACGTGCCAAAACGACAACCTCGCGGTCCCACCGTCCTCAATGCTGAGGAACGGAACAAACGTCTCCGTTTGGGCATGTGCTTTAACTGTGGAAAACCGGGCCACCTCGCCAACACCTGCCGCGGAAACCAAGCTCCGACTGGGACTAAGGGAGCACGAGCAGACCCAAAGGATATAGAATTCACACATCAGACAGCAGCCGCCAAACAACCACTTAGACGCACTTCTAAGGACCCTGCAGCGGCGACAGGAGACTCCGATCCCGATGATGAAACCACCTCTTCGTCCTCATCTGACATAGATGGAGATTCTAAACCTGACTGCGATGACTGGCAAGCAGCGGGAACATCTGTAAGTACTCCTAAAATTCCCCATTTCTACGCCACGGTTGCGATTAGTGGCAGCGATGGGACTTTGCATGTACATAGGGCATTAATTGACTCTGGCTGCTCAGAAGTTTGTTACACCCCAAATTGGCCAAACAATTGAAAACTCTTTATGAGCCCTTGGAATGCCCCATCAAATTAACGCAAATGGATGGGACCTCAATGACTGGGGGAGTAATTAGTAAAATCACTAAGCCCATCTCATTTCAAATGGACAAAAACAATTACAGCATGCGATTTCTAGTTCCCAAGGCGATGCAGTTCAAATTGGTCTTGGGAATCGATTCACTCGTGAATATAACCCCCAGATAAACTGGACTGCTGGCACTATGTCCTCTTCAGATGAAAACTTTTCTATTCCCCATGAAGAATTGCAACAAATTCCTTCACACTACCGAGACTTCCAAAAGGCTTTCCACGAAAGGGAGGCTGACAAATTGCCTCCCCACACGGACTTTGACTGTAAACTGGAATTAGTTGACGGGGCCACCCTGCCTAAACCGAAATTATCCCATGAGCCAAAAAGAACTCCTTGCTCTCAAGAAGTTCCTAAATAAAAACTTGGCTCGCGGCTTTATCAAGCCCTCTACAGCCCCCACGGCGAGTCCTGTCTTCTTCCGAAAGAGAAAAGATCCCAGCGCGGATCCGAGACTGATAGTTAACTACTCTGCTATTAACCAGGTTATTTCCTCCAATTGTTATCCCATACCTCTGATACGGACTGTTTTGGACCATCTTGTTCAAGGAAAATATTTCACCAAACTTGATCTTAAAGAGGCTTTTCATAGGATTGAATGACCCGGACTCTGAGTGGCTCACCACCTTTGCAACTCCTCTAGGTAACTTTAAATGGACGGTTCTTCCCTTTGGCTTACAATCGGGGCCATCTGTGTTCCAAATGTTTTTGAACACCATTTTCCATGACTTGTTGTATCAGGGGGTTCTGATTTATCTGGATGACATTTTAATTTACGCAGATTCCATGGAATCTCATGTGTCATTGGTTCGTGAAGTGTTACGAAGGCTTATAGATAACAACCTCGTGGTTAATCTATCTAAATGCCAATTTGACACCCAAACTTTTGATTACTTGGGATATAGGATTCAAGATTGTTCACTTAAAATGGACCCTTCGAAGATTAACTCCATTTTGCAATGGCCCGTCCCTAAAACTGTGAAGCAACTGCAGCAATTTCTTGGTTTTGCGAACTTCTACCGGAACTTTATTGAGGATTTTGCTGCCATAACGCTTCCACTCACCAACCTTCTACGGAAACCTAAAGGATCCACTGCGGGCAAGGCGCATAGACTTTGTTGGTCGCCTGAGTGTCAATCGGCGTTTGACCATTTGAAATCTAAATTTACGTCTGAGCCCTTACTCCTTTTTCCCGACAGTACGAAGCAATTCATTGTGCAAACGGATGCTTCGGACTTGCCATGGCAGCCGTTCTTTTACAACATGACACCACAGGAGCACTCAGGCCTTGTGCTTTCATTTCAAAGAAATTTTCCCCTCAACAAGCTAATTGGCCTATTTGGGAGAAAGAAGCCAGAGGCTATCCATTTTGCGCTGTCCTCTTGGCGTCATTTGCTTGAAGGGGCTCGACTCCCCTTTGAAGTTTGGACTGATCATAGGAATTTGCAAGCCTTACAGTCTGCTAAGAAACTCTCCCCTAAGCAGGCGAGATGGGCTGAATTTTTCCAGAGATTCCGATTTAAAATTGTTTTCAAACCTGGCCGAACTAACCAACTGGCGGACCCTCTCTCTCGACTTCCCTGTTTTGCGGAATCCCCTGCTACGTCCTCCCACTCCAATACCTTGTTTCCTGCCTCCTCTCTGGCTTCTCAAGTGACTACTCGTGCATTAGCAAAGACAAGGCTTTCTGCCTCCTCTCTTTGTGACTCCGCTCTCCGCGATGCTATCATTCATGCAGCGCATGCAGACTCCTGGCTACCGGCAAACAAGGATAAAATAGAATGGGTTGACAATCTCCCTTTTATGGCACCAAGGTCTACGTTCCCCCTGCTGCCCGCGAGCAGGTACTTCATCGTTATCATGATTCCAAACCCGCTGGACATTTTGGGTTTTTGAAGACATTGCATGCGATTCGCCGCCTTTTTTGGTGGCCTGGATTAAACCCCTCCGTGCAAACTTACATTAAGCAGTGTGCCACTTGCAACGTTTCTAAGTCGCCCACATCTAAACCTCAAGGGCTCCTGCAACCTCTGCCTGCGCCTGCTAGCCCCTGGTCGGTCATCGCATGGGATTTTATCTGTCTCTTCCCTCTTCACACGGCTTTCATGTTATTTGGGTTGTTACTGATCACTTTTCCAAGCAATGTCATTTTGTGCCTCTAAAGAAACTACCCCGTGCTGACCAGCTGGCTGACCTGTTCGTTAATCATGTATGGAAACTTCACGGACTACCTTCGGTGATATTTCGGACAGGGATCCGATTTTCACTTCCAAGTTTTGGACTTGTCTACTGAAAACCCTGGGAGTCACTCAGAAACTCAGCAGTGCTTATCACCCTCAAACAGATGGCCAATCTGAGCGTGTTAACAAATCTCTTGAACAATTTCTTAGGTGTTTTGTTTCTGAGAACCAGAATGATTGGGCTCCGCTCCTTCCGTTCGCTGAGTTTGCCATCAATTCTGCGGTTCATACCTCTACTGGGAAACCCCCCTTTGAAATAGTTTACGGCTTCCTTCCTTCTCCTTTCCCCCCCTCTCCCTCTCTTCCTCCGCTCCTCCTTCTGTTTCTGCTTGGGTCTCTAAATTTTCTGGCATTTGGCAATCCGTCTCAGATGCTATAGCATCCGCTAAAGCTTCCCACAAACGTTTCGCTGACCGTAAACGGCAGCCTAATCCCCTTTACCAGCCCGGGGATTTGGTTTTCCTTTCTTCTAAGAACATTTCCTCTCCTTCTCCGTCTAAAAAACTTTCCCCTCGTTTTCTCGGACCTTTTCCTGTGAAAAGGGCTATTAATGATGTCTCTTTTGAACTAGATCTCCCTTCTTCCCTCAAGGCTATTCATCCTGTTTTTCATTCCAGTTTGCTGAAGAGGGCACCTTCGCTGACTTCTTCGCCGGCTGATGTTCCTCAACGCCCCGACTGACTTGCTACTGCATTCATATTACTATTTAGTTTTCTTGTCTTTCTACTGTTCCGTGATATTTTCTATATTTTGTGTATCTTTATGTATATATTTTTTTAAAAAAGTGGGGCAGGATGTCGGGAGTCCTCCATGTTTTATTGTTTTAGGATAGCAGTAGACTGAGGAAATAGTGATAGTAGGCTGTTAGCTATTCCCAGGCGCCAACCATTCCTTCTGGCTGGAATTTCAAAGGAACCATTTGGCATGATGACGTTCGTTCTTTTACAACTATCTTAGGAGAAACTGTCTGTTAAAGTGTAAGGTGGGGGGAGAACGACCATTCTCGAGCTTTAACGTCTGAAGACAGCATCCCTTACTATGTTACAATAAATCTTCTATTAAGTTTGTTGATCCGTGTAAGAGTGAATCTGTTCCTGACAGGAATAGCAGCACTTTAACACTGTAGTGCGGAAATGGCCTTGCATTCAACTCCCACCTCATCTCACCTAGGTACTACTACCTACTAGGGATGTTTTTGTAGGCCCTAGGCATTGTGCCTAAAGTGCCTAATGGATAAGGTAGCCCTATCTTTGAACTGATTTCTGTAGAATACATGATCATGCATAGCTAAGGTGGTAAGGTTTTCTGACTATTGAATGATAGTGAATGTTTATGTTTCTGACCTTTGAGAATAAGCCTTTTAGCAACAGTAACAGCATGCAGGATCCAACTATACTAAACATCAGTTAAGTACCACAGCTGAAATAAAATCCAGAGCAAAAACAAGAATTTCTTTTTCCAGGAATGAAGAGATTTCAAATGAAAATAAAATCACAGCTTAAAACTGGGAGTGAACAAAATGATTTCTTGTAGTCCCTACAGGATATTAAAATTTTGGTTTTTTTTTGCCTTCCTAGACACTTCCATCTAAATTAGTAGAGGGCCCTTCATTTTGACTTATTCCTTTAGGCTGAAAAATGTGCCCCACCCTTGTTTATAAATTGTTAGATACTATAGGATTCTTGCAAAATATGGTTATTGCTATAATTTAGAGTCACAGGCAGAAATTCTTAGCAGTCTGGAAGGAAAAAAACAGCATTTGAAGTACACACAATAGTTTTTCCACATTTCAGAAAATTAGAAACTCAAAGGGGAAAGCTGATGGGGGAATCTAATGAAAGAGTAAACCATTAAAGATACAATAATCTTTGCTGATCATAAGCATCTTGTAGAAAAATAGAGACTGTGTTTTGGCCACTTAAAATACTACTACTACTATAGCAACTACAACAACATTTATTTATAACGACCTTTTCAGAAAAGGGTGGAACATCGACATATATAATCAGAGACAAAGCCAACAAAGCATAACACCACAACAATATATGGAATGAATTCTCCAACACCCCACCAGTTGCTACCATCTCAGCACCTTAAACACAACTCAGTGACTTAAGATGGTGAATCAAAGAGGAAGGTCTTCAACTGTTTATGAAAATGGGTGAGATCTTCCTCCAGCTGGAGGTCCAAAGGAAGATCTTGAAAGGCTTGCAGCCTTAACAAAACTGTGTGCATTGGTGGAACAGACAATAATCCTTTGCCTGTAGATCTTAAATTCCTGGATGGAACATACCATACAAGCGGAGTTGTGGGGTACTGAGGAAGGTTAGAACGCAAAGCCTTAAATACGAGGGCCAAAAGTTTGAAACAGGCCTTGGCCTGAACTGCTAGCCAGTGAAGGGATCTATAGGAGAAGAAACAGGTGAATATTTCAGCAAGTTTAAAATAACCCTGACAGCAGTGTTCTGAATTAAAACCAGAGGAAGAAGGAAGGCAAACCTGCCAGTAAACTGTTACAATAATCCAGATGTAAGATAGCCAAGGCCTGGACAAGCAGATGAGCAGTCTCTACAGTCAGGAACCTCTGGATCCTGTGGATGTTCGAAAGAGGGAAGCTACATGCCTTTGCTGAAGCCCTGATAAAGGGACGCAGAGATAGGTGGTATCCAGCAGGACTCCAATGTTCCTGGCACTGAGACGGGAGTCACTGTGCAACCCTGTAAATCGGGGTGGGGGGCATGAGAAATGGGCTGCTGGGTGATAGGCTGAAACACCAAGATCTCTGTTTGGGATCCAACAGAATTACAGCACTGGATCCTGCCCATTATAAAATCTTAGTCCGTTAGAAATGGAAAGCAGAATCTACCAGGTAGTTTGGCATAAATTCCATTAAAATTAACAATTTCATTAAAATTAACAAGACCTCAGGATGAGTACCCAGGTTGAAGTTTGTTGATTAATACTCCTCAATATGAATGAGTGACACATTTTCATGGAGGTTTGGCAGTAGATCATTTGTGTTTCCAGGGCATATACAATCTGCATGTAGTTTCTGATTTTGCCTTTACTTTTGCGTGAATATAGACTACTCTAAGTAGCAAAATGAAAATGTCTTACAGAATAGTTTTTATCTATTTTCTGTGGTATGTTTTGAGTGCTTCTGGTTCACTGCTAAAGAATTTACTTAAATGTGAGAACCTGCTGTTTGGATTTACTCTCAAAATGCACTGATTAATTTTTACAATTTTTGTGTTGTTTTCTACTAATAATGTGCTTTTCTTCTGCTGCCTTGTGGCTGGTTGCTAAATATTGGAATATAAGTACGTACACTGGAATCTACATTTAATTGATAACACACACACACACACACACATATGAATATACATAGGGTGCAAGATTGACAAGAATGCAACATAAAAAGTGGCGAAAAACATTTCCCCATACTTAAGTCTCTGTGTAGTTGTTGCACTATATGAAGTTATTGTGAATTCATGTTTGCACCATTCCTATGTGACACAAACTGGACATGATGAAGCAGTAATATTACACTGCTTTCTATTAAGTGTTTTAGATAAAATTTGGGGTGTAGCAGGCTGACATTGCTTCACCCACTTCCATTATTCTGCTTGCATAATTCTGCTTGTCATAAAATAGAATCTGAAAACTTAAAATTGGATGCAAATCTTTTTCATAAGAAAGGGGGAATGGTCAAGGACAGTGTGGGCACCTCCTGCCATCACATGTAAAAAACCCCATCCTCTATTAATTACATGTTTCAGTTAACCTACAGTTGCTCCCCCCTGTAGCTAATTGAAACCTCTATGATTTAAAAGTGCATAGCAGGTTCTAAGAACAAATAATGAAGACGGGGAAGACATTGCCTGCGTGCACTGTGGCTTCTTAGACACATTCTGTTGCTTGAAATAGAATCTTGGAATAGATGGACCTTTCCTGTGACTCAGCCATCACCAACTTGGTGCCCTTCAGCCATGTTGGACTACAACTGCCATCATTCCTGCCAGCATGGCTGTTGGGAATTATGAGAGTGGTTTGAGTGAGGGACTACAACCCTGAAACCAAGGTTTGATTCCTTGCTCAGCCTTTGAAACCCACTAGGTGACCTTAGGCACATCATACACAATCAGCCTCAGAAAACCCTGTGATAGATCTGCCCAAGGGTCGCCCATAAGTCAAAAACAACTTGAAGGCACACAATAACAACAGCATTGCATATTACTTACCTGTTGATGAACCTCTTTGAAATGATCAGATTACATATGAAGAAGGTGGTACATTTATAAGTTTACTTATTGTCTCAGTGTTCAGATTGAAAAGCTTTTTTCATATCTGAATGCCAGACAATCCATATAAAGAGGAGAAACTTGTTTTATAGCAAGGGTTGGCAACTATAGATTCTCCACATATCACAGAACTGTGACTTTCATCCACTCTAGCAAGCATAGCCCTCAATGAATTGCAGTGTCAAAATAAACAAATAAACGTAAATTAACATTTTTAAAAAACCTGGAAGACCACAGCTGTTTATTCTTCTGACTTCACTTTTGGAAGCTGGAGTTATGAGAAGAAAAATAAATATCAAAAGATAACTTACAAAAGATTATTGGGTCTGTTGCCTACAACACTGGTAAGTAAAGAAATGTATGGGTGAATTATCTAGAAAAGGTTTAGATCCAGAGAGAGGTTTGTTTTGTTGTCATCTTTTGAAGACACCATTCTGTATCAGTCTTGGATAGGAACTAGTCCATCCTCTTCTTTGCCAGAGCGTTCTGTACCTTTTAATCATTCAGGGATGGATTGGAGGTGAGCATCTCATGTGGAGGTGGGCGGTGGAGAAGAAAATGCTTGTGTTGCAAAGGGGCTTGAAGGCACAGATTCACAGTGAGATGTTTCCATGGTGGTACTATAGAAACCAGTGTCTTTTTCTTGCTTTTTCTCAGAATGGAATTTTGAGGTATAAAAAAGAAGCATCTGTTTAATATGCAAACCTCTACACACTGTCTAACTCTACCCATCCTTTCACCTCACTACATGTACTAATATGAGCTGTGACAAATAGTTTTTTTTTTAAATACTATTCCTTCCCTTATATATAGGACCATATGGATTTTTAAATATCAAGTCTTCCAACTTTGGTGGACAAATTACTTGTTAAAGTTAGGCTTCTCTGAAATAGATGGAACCATGAGGGTTGAAAAGTATCTGGCTGATTCTTTAACACTGGATCCTTGGGAACATGATGAACTTACAGTTCATCAAAGGGTCCTTGCAGTGATAACTAAAGTCTTCAGAACAATGCTAAACTACTATTGAGGAAATCATAACAATGAAAGTATGCATATGTCCTGTGTTTTTCAGTGGGTCTAATCACTACCCAAGAAATTATTACTGTTATAACAACTCTGAGCCACTGGCATCCTTGTTAGTTATCCAGCCAGTAACTGCAAATACAGTAATTGGCACTGAGATGCTTAGGCTGACTTACAAACACTCTTTTCTGGTAGAATGCCAGACAGAAAGGAGAAATCAGTCTTTGGTGGCAGAAAGTGAGGAGGGCAATAGAAACATCACTCTTTTGGAATTCAGTTTATGTAACTAGGATGGAATTATCCTTTTGTATTCTGGACAATAATATTTTCTGTTTGAAATTTTGTTTAAATCAGAGTCTTAATTGCACACTCCTAAAATAACTTTGTCTTATTATTTATTCAGTTTTTAAATAAATCCATATCCTCCAACTGCCCCAATTTGGCAAGGACAGTCCTGATTAATCCACTGTCATTCCACTTTTTCAGCTGCTTGTAAAATGTCCCAGTTTCTCTCTCCTTCTCCCATTTTCCTTTCTTTGTTTTCAGCTTTCTCCAGTGCTGCAGACTGAGTTCAAATTGCAAAAGTAATTTGCACTCAGTTAAGTCAATTGGGTCGGGAGAGAGGAAAGGAGAGGGCGGAATCTTGTCCTTTCCTCAGCCCGTTGCAGGCTCACTTGTGTTATATGTTCTTCTTTATTAATAATTTTTTCCGTCTTGACCACACTCTGATGTTGCTTGGCTGCATGTGTCCTAGTTTTCATCTGTGAAATGCTGGAGAGTATGTAAATTGGTTCCAAAATTCTCTACAAAGCTCATACATTCCATACTGAACTTTTTTGATGAACAAGTTTCATGCCATGTTTCATAGACTTTCCTTCAGAAAAGAACAGTAGTAAGCAACTTAAAAGAGTACCTTAGTTAGACTTTTCCTCCTTCTCCCTTCTGTTTTACTGCTGACAGGTTTAATAGGCTCTGGGAGCCTTTTTGAGAAAGAAGTGCAGTAAAATTCTTAAAATAACATAAAAAAATAATGATCATTCTCAGAAGTAGTGTTACCCTGAAAATTGGGGGTCCCTCAAGGGGCGCCCAGCTTTGCCAATTGAAAATACCAAGATGGGGAAATTAGACTCAGAGCACTGTTTTTTCTAGCGAGAGGTAGGGCAACGAAGCGAGATCTTTCTGCAGCGTCGGGTTAGAGAGTGGCTAGACAAGGTGGTTCCAAATAACAAACAATTCTTTATTAAGAACAAAAAATAGAAGACAAACACAAACTAGCTAGCTCAGAAAAGAAAGAGAGTTGCAGGGAGAGGCAATACGACCTGTTCCGTAGTCCTGGGGAGAGGTTGGAGATTCGGGGAAGGAAACTCAGCATGGGGCACTGAGGGGAGTCCCTTAAACACACCAACGGCAGGGCGGGATGGCAGTCAAAGGAGATCCGAGGATCGGTTAAAAATGAGGGGCTTTTATAGGGAAGATCGTGCCTTTCAGCTATGGCAGTCCCAAAGGAGGACAAAAGAGGTTTCGGTGCTGGACAAATGGATTTGGTGAGGTCAGGTTTCTCGTGATGAGATTTGCATGTAGAAACAATACCTTTGGCTGAAACGTTAATGGCCCAACTCACAAGAGTAGTTTGCCTGAGAGCCATGTGGCTATTGAGGAGTCTGTGGCGGGAAGTTCCCTAAAGCTTCGGGTGAGTTTTGGGTTGCTGGCTACAAAGAGAAATGGAATGTAAACCATTAACAGCCACTTCTCTGTCCGTGCTTATCCGGAGAACTTTGCGAACACGTGAGATGAGGTAATCGCAAGCCAGTCCAGCTAAGGCCAAATTAAATGATATCAGAAGGATATCTGGGGGTCCTCACTGAGGGTGCCATGGCTGAAATAGCAGTAGAAGTAAGAAAACATTTTTATATAAATACATATAAAAATTGTTCACTATCAGAAATAATAAAATATTTTTGTCTCACACCATTTGTTAATCTGTTCCAAGAATCTGTTGAAATAACAACAAAAATCAAATGATTTTAAATATTGCTTGTAGGCTATCCACAAACTCTCATTTGTCTAATTACTAATGTTCACATTTCAAAGAGCATAAAACTAATGATTTTCTAAAATTTCAGTGTAATGATATGTGTTTGACAGTAGACAGTTTAAAACTATAAAACAAAACACATATTTTGGTGAATTTAAGTCTAAATAAATCAATATTAGCATTCCTACTTCTGACTTGCTTTTAAAAGTGTTGAAGATGATTATTTTAATTGAGTGCAGGGAATTTGTTTCTTAACGTGTTTTGACAGATTTAAGAAAATTAATTGATTTGCTTTCCGTCTTGGAATATTGTGAAACTAAAGAGGATACCAGTTTCATTAAATAAAAGTAAAAAGCTCTGTCTTTGTGTATGTACTTTCCCTTGATTATTCTTAAAAGTCTATTGTACTTAAGGCCAAGATTTCGGTGAGAGATTCCATTTCATTGCTGTCCTGTAGAGGTGCCAAGGAAATTGTTGTTCTTGTTGTTTATATTTTTATCTTGCCTTTCCACTAAAATTGGTTTAAGGAGGCTTATGAATGATAAACAACAATTCGGTAGCATCAGGCTTGGAAAAAGAACTCTGGAGGCTAGTTAAAGCCCTATTCCAAAGAAAAGCAAGTCTTTGCATTCTTGAGACAAGATAAAAATGTTGGCTTTCCATACTTTTTAATTATACCTTGTTGAATGGAGCAACATCCTTTCCTTATACCAGAAAGGTCAGGGCAAAAAGGAGAATCTATGGGAATAAAAACTGGGGAACATCCTTAGTTGATAGATGTTTCCTCGTTCTTGGTTTTAGCTTCTAGAACATCTTGCTTTTCCATACATGAACAGAATGGAGCAGTGACCCTCCACTACATTCAGTAGGGTGGGCTAAACCTCATGAAACTGGAGAGAATATATTTGACAAAAACATAGCAAATCTGATGAAGAAGGCTTTAAACTAAATACTTGGGGAGCTGGAGATGACAGTTTAAACATCTGAAGTCCTAGTGTCTGAAGTCCTAGTGCGGGAAGGTAAGTATGACTTTATAGGTGGAACAGAGACTTGGTGGGATGACTTCCATGATTGGAATATAATAATTGAGGGATACGGTTTATTCAAAAATTATAGATTGGGAAGAAAATGAGGCGGAATAGCATTATACATCAAAGACAAATTCATTTGTATAGTCATCCATGCAAGTGATCAAACTGGAGCAATGGAGAGCGTTTGGGTGATAATAAATGAAGGAAGAAATAAAAACAACATTGTAGTAGGAGTTTACTACAGACTACCAAACCAAGACAAGGTGGAAGATGATGTTTTTCTCAAGCAAATTTCAGAAATCTCCAAGAAGCAAGAACTGGTAGTTATGGGGAATGTAATTATCCTGATTCTGCTGGGAGACTAGCTTTGATAAGCATAGGATCTCCAACAAATTCCTGATATGACTTGCGGATATTTCTTTTTTCAAAAGATGGAGGAAAGAACAAGGGGATCAGCAATCTTGGACTTGATCCTAATTAATAGTGAGGAGCTGGTCACTGGAATCAAAGCAGTTAGTGCTTTAGGAGGAAGTGACCATGTTATGCTAGAATTAATGATTGTGGGACAGGCCAAAGAAAAGTATAGTCAAACACAAACCTTGGATTTCAAGAAAGCTGATTAAATCAAACTCAGGGAAATATTGGGCAGAATCCCATGATCAGAGTTGCTAAAGGAAAAAGACACTAAGCAGGGGTGAGTTTTCATGAAGACAGAACTGCTACAAACACAATCACAAAAAATTCCATAGAAGAAGAAAAATGGAAAACATCTAAAAAAGCCAATGTTGTTGAATAGTAAACTTGAGGAGGAAGTGAAAAGGAAAAAGATCATGTATAAAAGAATGGAAGGAAGGTTGATTCACCTAGGAAGAATACAGATGTGTAGCTCAAGCTTGCAGGAATACTGTAAGGAAAGCTAAAGCTCAAAATGAGCACAGATCGGCTAGGCAAACAAGGAGCAACAAAAAGTGGATTTTCTAATGTATTTGAAGCAAGAGAGTGATGAAAGAAATGGTGGGACCACTGCTCAACAATAATGGTAAAATGCTAACAGATCACAATGAAAAGGCAGAACTGCTCAATACATATTTTGCTTCAGTTTTTTTCTCCAAAAGAAGACTGAGTGCTTCCATGCATCAGCAGAAACCTTGGTAAGCAAACTGGATTGCAAATCAAGATTGATAAGGAATTAGGCATCACATTTTCCATCTAAATAAGTTCAAACCTGCAGGACCAGATGAACTGCATCCCAGAGTACTGAAGGAACTTGCTGACATACAGAAGCACTTGCCATCATTTTTGAGAAATCTTGGAGAATGAGTGAGGTGCCAGAGGAACAGAAGTGAACAAACATTGTCCTTCTCTTCAAAAAAGGCAAAAAAGAAAATTTACGAAACTACAGGCCAGTTGGCCCAACCTCAGTACCAGAGAAATATTAGAATGGATTATATAGAAGTCTGTCTGCAAGTATCTTAATGAGAATGCAATGATTAGTAGGAGCCAGCATGGGCTTGTCAAGAAGATATCCTGCCAAACTAACCTTATATCTTTTTTTTTTCATCTGGTTACTAGTTTAGTAGGTGATGGGAATGCTGTAGATGTCATTTATTTGGATTTTAACAAAGCATTTGATAATGTCTCTCATGATATTTTGACTAGCAAAGTAAATACGGAATAGATGGAAACACCTTAGTTGGATCCATAACTGGTTGGAAAACCATGCTCAAAGAGTTGTCATCAGTGACTGTGCTTCAAATTGGAATAAGATCTCAAGTGGAGTGCTGCAAGGTTCTGTCCTGGGGTTGATGCTCTTCAAGATTTTTGTCAATGATTCAGATGATGGAATGAAGGGAATCCTTATCAGATTTGCAGGTGATACACAACTGGATGGGGTAGCTAGTACACTGGAAGGCAGGAACAGAATTTAAAAGGTTCTTGATAAACTAGAAAACTGGCCTGAAATTAATAAAATGAAATTCAACAGAGACAAATGCAAAATTTTATATTTACACCACAAAAACCAAACACACAGGTATAGGATGAGGGACACTTGACTCAGCAGTGCTCTCCATGTAAAGGTTTGGCAGTGGAACCAATTACCTAGAGAGATGGTGGGGTTTCCTCTGGATGTCTTCTGAAAGATACTGCATAGCTGCTACCTGCTGAGGATGCCTTAGCTGGAGATCTTGCACTGAGCAGGGATTGGACCCGATAGCCCATAAGGCCCCTCCCATGATTCTCTATGATTCTATGATTTAAGAGGATGATATGGATGATTTTTCACCTTTGGATTGTCTCAAAAAACGATTCAGAAGATCTCACATCATTTCTGAGTGAAACCATGATAGATTTGGGAGAGAAAAGCCTATCTCTGGTCTCATGCTGAAGATCCTATGTTGTCCATCATAAATGTGGATATTAATATGAAGCTGCTGAACTAGCAGCTTTGAAGCTAGATGTCTGTTTTGAATATGCTGATGGCACCCATTTCTGTGTACTTTTAATTAAGGAACCAGAAACAGCTCTCTGTTACTGAGATCAGGCACTGGCTCAGCATATTATTTACACTGCTTATGGGAAGCAGAGCTACATGTTATCAACATGCTGATGTCAGCACACTCCAGAACTGCAGATGAGCCCACTCAACAGTTTCATGTAGATGTTGAACAGCACAGAAGATTGGATCAGACCTTGCAGAAAGAGCCCTAAACTGGAGGCTCCATGGAACAAAATAAAAGCCACCAAACATCACCCTCTGGAGCCAATCCAAGTGAGAGCATTGCTCAAAAAAGTCCCTCCTCCTTCTTTTAACTCTAACTTATTTATTCATTTATATCCTTCCTTTCCTCTAAGACTAACACACAAGGCAGCTTAGAAAAATTAAATACAGATAAAAGCATGTACAAAGACATAAGTAAAAATATGCAAAAAGTTATCAAGATGTAATTAAGCTATTCATAGAATTAAGAACTTTAAAATAAACCCCTTAAAATGACAGAAGATAAAAGTCAATAAACAGCATGCTATTAAAAGTCCTTGCAGTCAGTTCCTAAAAGCCTATTAGAACAGGAAAAAAGTCACATGGTGACAGAAGAACAGCAGCAAAGGAATCTGTTCTATAACCTCAGAGCAGCCACTGAGAAGGCCCTCTTCTATTTTCCTAACAGATGAGATTACAGCTTCCAGAATCCCCCACTAGACTAGCAACTGGGTTTGCCAATAGGGGATTGGGGAGTTTTCATGAAAAAGGTAACATTTCCAAGTTGTGTGCAGGAGTAGAAATACAGCCACTTCGGAAGGGTACCATGACAACTGGTATCAAAAGATCAAGGAGTATCATGAGGAGCAACTCAGCTCTGTCTTAAAGACTATCTTTCCATAATCTTTCCATAAGTCTACTTATCAGTTCAGATCTACCAAATATGCATTGTTTACTCTGTGTTGGGAACTTGTCACATGAATCTGTTAGATCAGGTTCACCACTACTTCAAGCAAGCTGCTTCTGAATCTGCAGCCCAGCAAAAATCCTGGTTGCTGTCAGTGGAATAGGACGGGGTAACAACACAAGTGGGAGAAGAATTTCAAGTCTTATTCAAGCAGTCAGCATTTGCATCCATGGAGGAGAAGATGGACACGCACTGCAACCTCACCCTGTCCAGCCATGACCCCGGTGGATTTATTGGAGAAGCCTGAAGACATAATACCCTGTCAAGGTTCCTCACTACGTGGACTTCTGTAACTATGATCATCCCAGTGTGAAGAAGGCAAAACCACAGTACATAGTCCCATTTCCCCCACCTTTGAAAACTACTGAACATCTGATTAGGGCTTCAGTTTCTGTAGAAATAGATACTATGCTTTCTTTGCCACAAAGTCTAAATGTTACAGGGGCAGAAGGAAGGGTATATATCAAGCCTGCATGCAGGCATTTTAAGGCAGCCAAAAGAGATTCACAAGACTTTTTCCTACCGGGCTCACTCTGGGTATCCACAGAAAAAAGTCCAGCTAGCTGTTAGAGGAAATGAGAACTATTATTATTTTATTGTTATTTTGTTCATTTATATCCAACCTTTCTCTCAATAATTAGACTAAAGGCAGCCAACAATATTTTTTAAACAACACAGATTAAAACTTGTCAAAGCAAAAAGGATAAATATAAATGTTCTTAAAAATATAACAGTTATAAAGTTAAAAGAGTTAAACATTAAAAACACTGAAATTCAGTTAAAGGACTACATATAAACCTTAAAAACATCACCAGACAAAATTAAGTCAGTTTCTGAAAGCCTGATGGTATAGAAATGTTTTAATTTACTGACAGAATGACACTAAGATTGGCACGAGCATGGCGTCCTTAGGCAGGGAGTTCAAGAGTCTGGGAGCAGCTACAAAGAAGGTGTTTTCTCTTCTTCCCACCAAATTAGCCTGAGAAGGTGGTAGCACATCTCCAGAAGATCTTAGGGTTCTGGTGGACTTCTAAAGAGGGATACAGTTCTTCAAAAAACAGCCTGGAACCAAACTGCATAGGGGCTTTATGCCTTTATGGTATAGATTTGGTAAAAACAAAAAGCATTTAGCTACAATCAGTGATTACTTTTCATTCTGAAGGATGGCCTTATCCAGTGAGTCTCTTTGAAATGGGATGACCAGCCTTGTCCCTTAACACACACACACTCTTCCTTGTTCAGAACATTGCATCTTGCTTGTAATATTCTGAAACAAGGAGGCTGATCAAAGCCCTATCTGTGGAACAGAGATACTAAGTGACAATTAATTTTTGTAACCAAGTGGTTTAATTTGAACAATTCCCATCCCTTCTTCTGCTTGCAGAAAATAAGGCAAATCATATTGTTGCAAGAACCTTTCCCTCCATACTCAGCAATTCATTTTTCTTCTTGTTGAAAAAAAAAAACACCTGTGGGGTTAGTGATCCTTGAAGCAGAAGTGCCACAGGAGAAAAGGATGGAGAGAAAGGAGACAAAATTTCAAGAAAACAATGTTTTTGAGAATGGGAAAGAGGAGAAGTGTAGTGATGGGGGTAGGTGAGGAAATGAGGGCACTGCCCTCCTGAATAAAAATTCTGCCTCCCAATTTTCTTTCAGTGCTGAAACTTCTAGCATTGCAGTTGAACTTTTAAAAACACAGTTTAAGCATTCAAAAAACAATGCAAAACCAAAACCAAAAAGGGTATAGTAGAATCTGGTAAACTCTAACTCTAGCACCATGAACTTAAATTAATTTATTGTTTGGAAACTTCATAACATTGTTTCTAATTAAAATGCAATAACTGGGTGATATTTTTGCCATTACTTTTAAGAAAAATTTTTTCTACAGAAATATCTTTCATAGCAACCAGTGCCCAAATGTTCTGCCCCCCCATTTTTCTTTCTGCACCACATGGGAAAATTGTCTCACTTCACCCCTGAGAAAGGGACATATGTGACCGAACTTTCCCCCAAAGTATTCTACTTCAGGCTGATTTTTGCCCTTCTCTGCCTAGAATGCAGTCTGAGTGGAGAGGTAGGTGTAGTAGTAGTAATTAGTCATATAGTTGGACCTCTATATTCACTAGGGTTAGGAGTGCAGGAGCCTTGCAAAGGCAGAAAAATCGCAAATATCAAAATGTGTGTCTGTGCAAAGGGGGCTGAGGCATGATGGGGAGAACGGGCACCCAGGATCCAAACCAGGTCAGGAAAAGGAGAGGGAAGGGGGTTGGGTCAGTGAGGTGGGCCTGTACTTCTCTCTTGCCCATCTCCTTCATTAGGTATGGGGGGCATTGGGGAAGGGTTTGTGGTGCTGCCAAATCAGGCATAAGCCATCCAGAACTGGCCAAGCAGCAGCTGGTGGAAGATGAAGAGGACCAGAGGCAGGGTTTTGAGGGGCTGCCTGGCCTGATTGGAGCTGCCAAGAGGAAATGTTCCCCTAGAAAAAGAAGCTCTTGAGGTGGCGGGGTGGGGGAGGGGGAGGTTTGACTTGCAAATAAACAAATCTGTGAAAGTCGAATCTGCCAGTGTGGAGGGCTGACTATATTTCTATTAAATATTGGGGGTGCTCAGATCCATTACCTCACTAGCTACTCCAAAGGACATTTCAGCATTACTGTTCATAGAACCTTTAAGGACTGAGACAGAATGATGTTTCACATGGAAAGCACTCTACACGATCTGATTTCTCTTCTAAAATATGTAGAAGATTGTCATTTTGTCCTCTGGATGGGAGAGTGCACAGGAGATTTATGCTGTCCATACAGTATTTGTTTATAAACAAATATGAAAACTGAGCATAGTGGTGACAATTCCACCTGTAAGCATTCAGGACCAGATTTGTGTGTAAAAACTATTACAACTAACTGCAAATGTTTTTGCCAGTTTAACTGTGTGCCAGCCAACTTTTTGTTCTCTTTCTTCTCTTCTAACTGCTCTGTCCATTTGACTCCAAGCTGCATTTTCTGTTATAACATGTTCAATATGCTATATAAATACAGTATCTAAGATGCTTGCTTCTAAAGATGAATTGGGATCCCTGACAAATGTTAAAGGAGCATTAACATTATTTTAGATCCAGCATGGTGTAGTGGTTTGAGTGTTGGTCTAAAAGATTTTGGAAGACCAGGGTCCAAATCTCCATTCAGTTATGGAAACCTACTGGGTGACTTTGGGCAGGTTCTTCTCTCTCAGCCTCAGAGGAAGACGGATAAACTTTTGAATAATCTTGCCCAGAAAATCTTGCAACAGGTTTGCCTTAGGGTCACTGTGATCAGAAAAAACTTGAAGGCTTACAATATTATTTTATCAAAGTCTCTGGCCACATTGATCAAGCTAGACAAACTCAGGTCACGGTCCTTTTCTGAGGCAATGAAGATGGGCTGCACAGCCTACAGTCTGGGTTTTTAAGTCTTTCTTTTAGATTTGTTGCTGCAGTGTTGGTAGCATCTCTTTCTCTGCAGGGGGACATCTTTAAGTCAACAAGACCTCTTGCCAGCAATCAACTGTCCAGGTATTTGCAGCAAGAATCCATGACGTTATTTTCCGCTCTCTCCACCTGCTTTTACTTTCTTTCTTCTGACATCTTGCTATATAATGCAACTGACTAGTAATTTTTAAATAAGTCCCAGATCTCACAAAAATTCCTTCGGGAAGTTAAAACTTGAATGGGTTAGTAACAGCTGCACAATGGGGCTTTGCAAATAGAGAGGGATACAGCCTTTATATTTTGCAAATCATTTTCAGACTCCGTTTTCTCTGCAGGTGAAGCTTTTATCATGTTAGCACTTGGAAAGCACCTTGTAACTAGTTTGCCTTTTCTGCTTTGTAGATATTCCTAGGTAAGAAATGAGACAAAAGAAAGGATGGAGAAAAACAGGGAAGATTGTGACTGAGAGACAGAATGATGTAGAAAATCAGTGATGTAAAATTCAGTGAACAAGACAGGAAGTTGCTATGATAAGAACTCTGTATTTTTTTTTCATTATTGTGTTTGGGAAAGATGAAAAGGAACTTATATATTGTCCCATATGTTCCAGTGCAAACAATTTCACTAAAACACTTTATAGAGAACATATTATTTCATTCTCTTCTAAATGATCAAATGCATTTTTTGGCTATAAAGATCATTGTTGTTGTGTGCCTTTAAGTCATTTTTAATTTTTGGTGACCCTAAGGCAAATTTGTCATGGGGTTTTCTTGCCAAGATTTGTTCAGGGTGTGTGTGTGCTTTTGCCTTCCTCTGAGGCTGAGAGACTGTAGTTTGCCCAAGGGTACCCAGTGAGTTTTCATGGCTGAGTGTGAATTTGAACCCTGGTCTCCAGAGTCATAGTCCAACGCTCAAACCACTACACCACACTGCCTCCCTCTATTCAAACAAAAACTTGAATCATCTGGTGCAGCCACAAGTTTCATTCTGTCCAAAATACTTGGAACCAGTTGTAACATTACAGATTTCACAAAGAATTGATACAATATCAAACCTCTGGTTTTACATCACTCTGATTAACAAAGAACTTATTTTCAGAACAATCAGCACTTGTAAATGTTACTAAAATTATAACACATTGCTTGAGACTTCTTAATTTTTATAAGTAATATATTAATTGTTTTTGTTACTCGCTGCTCCCAAGTAGGAGATCATTTAACACAGCAATATCACATTACTTTGGTTGTAACTTGATTAAACCCCACTTCTACAAAATGTTCCAAAAATTATCCAACAGTAGTCTCTCTGATATCTGCCACTAATTCCATCACGGCAGTAGTAGAGAGAAGTAATTTTTTCTCCACATTGCAGTGAGAATATAAGGTATGCAGGTGTGTTTCTCTGCAATAGCTCTCTATGAAGCCTTCTGGAAATGCTTGTAGGCTCGCAAACGAGACTCATAGTTCATTCTAGACACTTTGCATTCAGTGGGATCTGGGACTCAGCTGGTGCTAGGCAGCACTGGCTAAGCGCAGATCAATCCATTTCCTCTTGCCTCATGCAGGGAAAAAAGAGGTGGAGCAATCCTGCTACTACACTTGAGAAGTATGATCCTGTGCAGAGAAATTGAGGGTAGAGGTGGGAGAGAATATTTGATTTCTCATCTGGCAGTGCCAGCTGAATATAAGACTATGCAGAGAAAGATTAGGGGCAGGGAGTCTTCTGTTCAGCAGCCTGTGGTGCACAATGGAGTTTACTAGCAATAGCTTATGAGAAACTTTTACTTCTTCTCTTTTTTCCAAGGCAAGGAAAGAGGAGGGAAAGTGGTACTGCTGCTGCTCAGCTGGAACTGTAAGGAACCTCCTGGCGGTATTAGCTGAAAGTAAAATCACCTTTGCTTTTTTCCATGTTTAGCTCACACTGCTGGCTGAGAACTTTTGATACCTCACCCCACTTGTTAATGATTAACAAGAAGCCCTTACACACTACACACTTATACCTCTATAAAGTCACATTAACTGTCATGGCAGTGTATTATATAATCATAGGATTTGCAGTTTAGGGAGGGGTATTAAGAAGTTGCAGCTACAGAGCTCTAGTGCCTTGTTGTTGTTGCTGTTGTTGTTGTTGTTGTTGTTGTTGTGTGCCTTCAGTAGTTTCTGACTTATGGTAGCCCTAAAGTGAACCTATCATGTTTTTTTGAGGGGGGGTGGACTGAGAATATGTGACACTTCCAGTGATACCCAGTGGGTTTTCATGGCTGGGCAGGCAATTTAACCCTGGTCTCCAACACTCAAACTGCTGCACCATTCTGGCTCACCAGACTGCAAATCCCAGGATTCCATAGGATGTTGCCATGGCAGTTAAAGTAGAATTATAATCCTGTAATTGTGTAGTGTAAAAGGGTCCAAGGAAAAACTCATCACCAGTAAATCGTAGAAAGAGTAAGCAGTTGATTTCCTTACATTAAAATATACTGTATCTCTGTTTCATCATTTTATTGAAAAACCCAACGAATTACAAGTAATATATTATTTCTAACGTGCTGCTTCTAGAGAACAATGTATTTCCTGCTTTCATTGTACATTGATTTGAGCTGGGTAAGAAAAAGAAGAAGAAGCTGCAACAAACAATCTAGTAAACACCTTATCCAGAACTGTAATACACCAATATCAGTATACTTGAAGAAAAGATTCTATATGGTGACTTTGGATGTAAAGTACATTTTTTCACCATGTTTCTGCATCTTACCCAAAGCACGAATGTAGATGTAAAATATATTTTTCCTCATAGTAGCATCTTTGAGTGAAATTTACAGTAATATGCATCACTAATAGTATTTGTTGCTATTTTTTCAAGAAAGGTTTTGATATTTGAAATACACAGTCACAGCATTTGTTTTTGTCAGAATATGGAAGGAACATATTACAAATAGTGACATTACTTATAACACATTGCTTTCTGGGATAACAAGAGTGTAAAAATATTCTTCTTGTGAATGGCCTAAAAAATTGTAATATTGTGACCTTTATTTATTTATGGCATGATCACTACTACTGATTACTTCCAAAATAATTGTAGTAATTTTTCTATTTGCCATGTTTTAAAAATAGGTGTAATTAAAATCAGTTAAAAAGCAATGTACAATAACTAATGCACCACTGAAAAGGGAAAAAAAGGCTAATGGTAATGTGTTAACTCTTAAAAATAATATTTGAAGTTTTGGTTTAGAGACAGAGAATCAGCTGGATGCAGACTTAGTCATGGTTGAGGCCCATTGACCCTAATAGGGCAATTTAGTCATGACAATACTGAAACCTATTGATTCTTATGAGATTAAAACTCAACTAACTCTGGATTAAATGCAGTACTTTCAGGAATTTGTACCTCAGTTTTTGAGAACTAGTGTGTCCTAGTGGTTTTAGCATTGGACTATAACTCTAGAGATCAGGGTTTGAGTCCTGCTTAACCATGGAAACCTACTGGGTGACCTTGGGCAAGTTACACTCTCTCAGTCTCAAAGGAAGGAAAAGGCAACCTCTCTTTGAATAAATCTTGCCAAGGATAACACCATGGTAGGTTGCCTTAGGGCCATCATAACTTGGAAATGACTTGAAGGCAAACAGCAACAAGCAAAGCTGAACTTTTGCTTATGGCACACTCACAATTAACTCACTTTCCTTAAGTTGATATGATTTTGAAAATTTTTACCAATTGGATCACTTGACAATATTTAAACTTCGGCTCTGGTTATTAGTTATGGTTGATTGGATCATAAAAGTGTTGATTTTGTTCTGTTGTTGCATGAAAAAGCAAGGTAATTTTCACTTAAATACTTCAATGAGTAAATTTAATTTTTGTGAGTACTCAGGCATACAATATTGCAATTTTCTTCCTGTGATGAACTTGAAGTTAATGACTCCAGCACAAAATATTTGAGCAAGTCAGAATTCATCTTTACCAAACCAGCACCAACAAATCTTTTCTATTCATTTCTTTCCATGGATGACTATGGTTGAAATCCCACTTGCGCTTACTTTGAAGTAAGTCACACTGAGCAAAGTGAGTCCGACATCTGGCATGCATAGGGTATATACTAATCAACAATTTTCATTTTTGAAAATGTCAGCCTATTTTATTTTCTTCAGATTTGCATTCACTGAGCAAACAGATACAGCATTGGTCTGAAAGAGAAAATCTAACCAAGGCATTCAGTTTAATAATCTGTTTTAAACCTTCTTTCTAGCCACCTACATAAGCATCTGTAGCGTACATTAAGGAAACTATGGTGGGAGGAGACTGAAGTCAGCCACAACAAGTTAACTTTGTCAAGTTCTTTCTGCAGAATTTGGGCAATTTAGAGCTCAAGAATGTAAAATATTAACACTGCAAAAACTAGCAGGAGATGACTACATTTACAAGGGAATAAATTATTTGAACATTTGGTGTCTATACACTTTCCCTAAAAGGGAAACTAGCATATTTGGGGGTTAGATGTGGGGATTTAAACAGTGGAATTAGCAAGGGAGAAAGATTAGATGCAGGGGATTTAAACAGGGTTTAAACAGTGGAATTAAATGCAGGGGCTTTAAATAGTGTAACGACCAAGGGAGAAAGGCCTTTACCTTTACCTATTCCCTCTCCATGCTGTGGCTGCTCTTAATTTTTTTTAGTTTGATTTTTTGTCCATTATTATTTTTATAATTTTTTATTGAATTTTTTTTAAAAGTATGATTATAAAGAAAGGGGTGGGGGGAAAGAAAAAAGGGGAAGGGGTGGAATACATGGGATATGATGTAGGCTAACCATACATATTGATGTAAGCTGACAATATTTCCAAAGCCACTTGAAGTTGACATCTATAAAAATACACATTCATGAATGACTGAAGCAATGAGATCTTCTTACCATTGAACAATAGATGATGAATTTGCATCTTCCAATCTTGGCATGCAAGTAAGTGCATGCAGGATCCAACCACATTCTGCATTTCCTTCCATTTAATTTCATTAACATCAAATGTAATACTTTCCAAAAAATACTCTTTACACCAGACTTGAATAGGCTTTAAAGTCAGCAGGACTGACTGAAGCATTCTGAACTGATGGTCCGTATGTAGACACAAAAGGTCTCACAATTGCAAATATTGCCATAGTGCAAACTTGGGTGGGTGATTAACAGAATGCAATATTGAAAATGGGAAGAATTTTTGACTGGACCTATTAGCTGATCAAAAGTATAAATTCTGTGAGGCTTCTAGGAACTAACTGAAATGAGCTATCAGTAGTATGCTTTTTGTTGATTTTTAAAATATCCTTTTTTTAAAAAAATCTACAGACTGCTTAATTGTTTTTAAATAACTTTTCTCTCTCTATATATATTTTATTGAATTTTTGTGTGTTTTAATTTGAACTAGTTTTAATAGTTAAACTACAATCATCACCTCAACCATCATCATCATCATCCCATATTCAAGCCATTTCTTTCCATAAGAAAGACTGTCTTATGATCTTCAATTTAGGATTATCCCATTGTGTTAATTTGATATAAATTATGGATCAAATTGGAATCAACAAGAAATTATACACCAAGCTGCCCTGGTAGCAGAAATTGCAGGAGGCTCGATCACTTCCTTCCTTAAATGAACAAAGCCTAAGGCAGGCTATTCAGAAGGAGGTTCCAGAGAAGCTGATTCCAGGATTGCCCAAGTATGAGTATCTGAATTGTGCTGTGCTTACCACTTGTTTCTGTGGATCAGGATATATACCATATGATACAAATACAAATCCGGAAAATTAAATCAACCTTCTGAAATTACCAGTTAAATTGCTTTGAGGGAAAAATAGGAAGGTGAAGATGCCATATAAATTTCCTAAGTACAGTATTCATTTTCTGGAAATAAACTTGAGGAATGTGCAGTGAAATTCCCTGAAGAACATATAATAGATGTGATACATCTTTCACCTTAAGTATGATACTTAAGTGATGCCTGTCTGTCCAAATGAAGAGAGATTTCAAGCAGTAGAGACACTTTTAGTTTGATCATTTGAATGAGAACCCAAGGAATCAACATGCTTAAATATCTGATCATTTTTGGACATCCACAAAATTGCTAGTTGGTAAACAACTGAGATGAAATATTATTTCCAGTGGGCATAACCTCAGATTTATATCACTTAACAGTATAGCTAGAAAGGCCCCCAAAGGTATTGATTAATTTTAACAGCTCTGATAAAGAAAATTCTGGTCCAGAGAAATGAGTAACTAATGATCACCAGCATATAATATTGCCTTATATTTACATATTCTATATATATTTCCAGAGGGTCCCAGATTTTGCCTTATTGGACTTGCATGCCAAAGGATTAAAATACAACTGAAATATTGGAGGCGGGGGGGGAGGACATCCTGGTTGTGTAAGAAGTTGGAAAGTATCATATTAGTGATCATTCTTGACCTAGAAGAGAGGTAAAAATCTGAATTCATTTCAAAAATGGGAAAAGAAATTCCTTTATGGTTCTAAAAGTAAACTGTCAGCAGTTTCAGATCTCTAAGTATTTAATCAGATTTGTTACTTGTCTTAAATAATCAATCATTTTTGGGTTGAGTGAATTAATTTTATTGTTACATTTTCTAATCTATTTGCCAATATTGCAACTTATATTTTAACATCAACTTTTAATAAAGAGATTGATCAGTAGTTTGCACACTTAGTATGATCTTTACATAGTTAGGAATGGCAGAAATAAAAGATTCAGAAAAGGAAGTTGGAAATGGGTTTGACTCAAAAAATCTTTGGGTACAAACAAAAAAACCTAAGAACCAATATGCTATGTACCATTCAAAAAGAAAGTCATTTGGCCCTGGGATTTTTTCCTGTTCCTCAGATTCAATAACTATTTTAATTTCTTCTGTTTGCATGGGAGCTAGGAGAGATTCTTATGTTATAGATCCAACTGTGGCAAAGTTAACCTTGATTGGAAAAAATTTTATATTCAGCTTAATGATTTTAAATGATTTTAAATGATTAAATGATTTTGAAGCAAAAAAATTTGTTGAATTTTGGTCATGGAGCTCCATGGCATATGTTATTTGATTCTCATTGGGAGGTACTTTTGAGTTAATGTATTTAAGATAAACACTGTGGGAATCAGACCTTGGGAGTAACCAGTTAAAACTCAGAGCCTTAGCTTCCTCTATTGAATCAACCCATTTGTACTGTAGTCTTCCTCTTTTCCTACTGCCTTCTTCTTTATTGAGCATTATTATCTTTTCCAGAATCACATCATCTCACATGTTCAAAGCACAAGGGCCTCTTTGTTGCTAGTGAGAGTTCAGACTTGATTTGTTCTAAGACCCATTCTTTTGTCTTTTTAACTTTCCGTAGTATATGTAGAACTCTTCTCCTGCACCATATTTCAAATTAGTTGATTTTCTTCCTGTCAGCTTTCTTCACTGTTCAGATTTCACACCCATACATAGCTGCACATGTGGAAGTTCTGTTTTGGATGTAGCACAGAAGTCTTCCCCTTGTATTCTGTCTCAAACTTCCCACCGCGTGACAGATGTGAAACCCTGGGAGCAACCTCTGTCACTTAGGGGTAGAAATAAGAAGGAAGGGGAGGTGATTCAGGCCATAAAAATATTGTTCCTCTTAGCTCCTGGGGGAAGCAAAAGGTGGATGTGCTCCACTGAGAACACACACTCATTTCTTCTCCTCATGACCTAGGTGAGACCAGTTGCTTCTGAACTGCCTCTTCCTTTTCCCTCAGTTCTCCAGCAGTAAGCAACAGCAGCAGGGGCTCTCCCAGGGCTTTACATCTGGTGGGAGGACATGGAAATGTGTTATGTCCCCGTGTAAGATCCGGGGCATGTCACTTTAAATTAAGGGGTATCTTTATAACTTTTAGCAAAATGACTAAAACTTTTAAAGTTATTTGCATAGTTATTTTCCTTGTGCATTTGTGGAAATAGAACACATGATTGTTTTTTGTGGTCTCTATAACTCTTACAAATCAGTTATCTGTGCCTGTGCAATGTATCATTTGGAATTTTTGAAAGCTAGAGAATGTGCACTTTGATGGTGGTCCCTCCTCCATTTGGTACATGTGACCACTGTGATTTCTGCTCAATTCCTCTGTTCCTTTTCATCTGCCACCACAACAGCATTGGTTGGAACTTTCTCTGAGCAGTTTTCATCTTGGTTTCTTCTCATCTTGAATTTAAGGGTTATCAAACTATGGAGTATCTTAACTTTTCTTATTTTTTTGTATTTTGGCACTGTCAATTTACTGGTTTTGTGTGTGTGTGTGTGTGTGTGTGTGTGTGTTCTCAGGGGCTTATGGCTGCCATTAGCTCCTTTAAGAGGTGCTCATCCTGTGGGGATAAGATCTCTGCAATGAACAGCCCTTTGGAGTGATTTTCATTCCTGGGAGAAAAGCAGAGTGTAGGGGTTTGTTCATGCTATCAAGTGTTCATTCCTCAGACATGTCTCGATGGTTCCTCCCGCTTAAGGCATTCCTGTGGGGGAACACTTTGAAAGTCACAGACCACACAGCTGAGAATAGGCTGCTATTCTCAGCCTCTGTTGGAGTCTCCTGTTGATGCCCTCTATAGCTTTGTGCTCTACATTAATACCAAACACCTTGGGCTTGACTGTAAGAGTTGCCCTTAAGAAATTTCTGCAAGAATTGGCATCTAAACCTGAGAAGACTCAAGGGAGATGGATCATCCTGTGTCAGAACCAGCTGCTTAACCTTGAATCCCTTCCATCTAGACCAGATCATTAGAAACTGAGATGGCTCCTCCTACAGAACCCCAGTGCACCATGCACAAGAGGCATAAGAAGAAGAAGAAGGTCCCAGGTAGTGGCACTGAGACAACCAGTCCTGCCACCTCAGCCTTTGGCCTAAGCAAAGCCTCCTCACCAGGGTACCCAAGACAGGGAAGTTTCCTTTCCCATCTGGCTGATTCTTGATCTTCAGCCCAACTGGAGGGTAGCATCCATATTTCTGTAGGGGAGCATTCTCCACAGACTGTTCTGGTAGGAATAGCTTTGGATGGGAAAATCTTCAGCTCGCCACTGCAGATCCCAGCTCCTCCTTCCCCTTCAGACTGTACTTGATGGAGTCTCCCATTACCACCTTGACAAGAGCACAGTCTCCCATCCCCACTTCAGGAATGGCCTCTGGCTACAGTTCCATGCTTACCACACTGTCACCATCATTTTAGCAGGTCACATTCTAGTTCCTCCAGTACTTACTCCAGGTACAGACCTTACCATTCTCGGTCACACAGCTCACAGTCGCAGCAGTCTCTAGCTCCACATCAATCTCACCTTCACAAACCCTTGAATGACTTGATATAGGAGACAGGATGCAGATGTCATGAGCAAGGCTGAGCAGGCTGCCGAGGTGGAGCAGGCTGCCGATTCAGACAGGGACTCTGAGTTAGACTTGGACTCCCAGCTGGGGGAGGAGCCCGTGGAGGGAGAGGGGGCTCCTGCAGAGTCAAGGGAGAGGCCTGCCAGTGACCCCACAGCTGTCCCAGGGCTGGTACCTGCAGCAGAGGAGACCAATGCTTCTGGCTCAACAGAAGCTGCTGTTTCTGACTCCAGCCCGGAGTTTGCAGCAGACTCTCCCCCCACGTTCCTCCAGAGGCGACAGGAAAAGGAGGCGGTTCGTAGATCAAAGCGCTTGCAAGAGAAGCGTCTGAGGTCTGAGGGCTTCCAGCTGGGAGCCAGGCCAACGGACATTTGATCAGCCCCAGCTGGGCTAAAGACTATTTAAGACAGACGCTGGGGGGAGTTAGGTACGGGGCAAAATTCGTCTACCACCTGCGAATCTGCGTCCGGTTTCATGGGCTGTCTGTTCCTGGTCAATCCTCGCTGCTGAGTTTTACTGCCTCCGTTCGTTGTGGGTGAAGTAACCCCTTAATTACTTTATGGCTTTATTTACTGCCTCTGTTTGCTTTGGGTGCCGTAACCCCCTGATTATTTTATTGCCTAATTACTAAAAGCCATAAAACCCCAGTTGCTGCCTCTCTGATTGCTTAGCCCCACCTGACATTGACACAGAAAGGGCCAGAGCCTACTACTATTGTGATCATTTGCCCTGCTATCACTATGACAGATCAAAATCTCAGGACTACCTAATTACTACAACTATGATTATACTTATGAGTATCAAGACAAGTTTGACCTTGAGGCCCAACTTTGCGTCTCTCTCATTGTCAACATCAGTGCTCTATACTGATGTCATGTATTACTATGGTACCAAGTCAGAGTCACGCTGTATCAATATTGGTACCAACCACATCAGTACCGAGTTAGATTCATTTGCCTCACCAGAACTGTCCCACACTATGGTCCCTACCCAACCACGCTCACCTTCACCAGCATTGGCCTCTTTGGTACTGTCATCAGACCAAAGAGGGATCTTGTCTCTTTCAACATCTGCAGCTAGACAGCAGTCACCAACCTTTCGGACCTCACGGACCACTAAACTCACAATTTTGAATCTTGTGGATCACTAGCATGAATGTTTTTTTAAATAGGTACGAGCATCTATAAAATAATGATCATAAAAGTTCCATTTTGTTAATATGAAATGCTCTTGTTTAATTATAACAATATTATTTGCAAGCAGCTTGAATCATCAAGTAGATATTATAGAGATAAGCCAACATACCAATTGATTCATATTCTGATATTTACAGACACCTTAGTTCATCAGGCAGGCACTCTATTATTTCAGTACATATTTACAAACAAGTTGTTTGAGAACATTATAGCAGTGAAGAGGCTTAGATGTGTGCTTGTTTTTCTTTTATTACTATTTCTATCCCACTCTTGAAACTATTAGGCAGCAACATATTTTGTACAAGTCATGGCATTGATTTTGGCTAGCTTATGTGTTGGGAACATTTGGAATACCAAGATTTCCAACTGCCACTAAATTTTGCTAGTAGTGCACAAGAAATTATTGTGGTTCTTGGTAAAATATTAGCAAAAAAAGTGCCTCTCCTACATTCTACTCTTATTGTTTTTTGTCTATATGATCCTCAATAGAAAGACATAGATTTAAATTGTGTTCTCATTTGGAAAAACAATAGTACAGCCCTCAGGGAGAAGGTGTACATCAGAACAACCTGTCCTGAAACTTGGAAATGGAAAGCAGAAAAACTAAACAGGTCATGGGTTGTTTGCAAATATTTTTCTATCAAGTATACTTCCAAAAATGTTAATGTTTCCTTTATTGTCAGAATTAATTCCAGCAAATAATTATGGTAACAAGTGGGAATGAAAATTAATATGTTTGTTGTATTGTCAGAAAGAGGATTTGTAGTTTTGTTTTATTAGTATGTTTCTATTAATATACTTTATTATCCTGCACCTATTTGTTACATACTGTTCCAGATTGGTAATGAAAGATCCATATGTTTTAATATTCTGGGTTGCAGAAGGCACATGAATGGAATTAGTCAGGAACTGCACACATAATGGGTCACTGATGGTGTGCTTTGATGATGCCTGAGGGCTATTGAAAAAGACTGAATGATGCATGCAAAGCCCTCCACAGCATCTCAGGAATGGACACTGCTGCTGCTGCTCCTAGAGTTGTCATAGTAACAAAGATGCATAGTTAAACAGATGCAAATTCCACAATCTTTCTTCCTGCTTCTTCTCTCCACTACCCCACACAGGCATATGGCTAAACAAGATCTAAATGATTATCAGGATGAGTGTGAGAATGGAGTTGAGAAAATTCCAGGGGGGAATATGCCAACGGAAGTGAAGCAGACTCTTGTTCTGGTATGATAATTAAGTAATGTCTTGCTTGAAGAAAACAGAACATGAGGATTGCATAATTTGCGGTGGATAACTGAGTTGGGTCCAGGAAACAGTTCACCCAGGGATTCTCCAGGAGTCACATGGTCAGCCAAAAATTGCAGACAACAAAATCTTGGAAGTGGACAGAAGTCAACTTCTGGTTTTGATGAATGGACATTTTTTTAAAAATGTGAAACAGTATAATCCCTCCTGCAACCTATTTAGAAAATGAATTGCTGATCCTGGATTCATTTAGGGGCAGTGACAGAAAAAGGGTGGTTCAGGGAGCCAGGAAAGATTGAGGAACACACACACACAGACAATCAAAAATCTCTAGGATACTTTGCCCAACCCCAGTATAGTTGGATTCACTGATTTTGAGTAAATTGATGGATTTCTTCTAGTAGTATATGTAAGAGTGTTTTTATGGTATTGTGCAGAATATAAGCCCAGTGTAAAGTAGAGAAAGAGGGATTGTCATAATTCCCCCATGTTTCTTTTTTCACCGGATCTGGCCCACTTCTTTTTCTCTGTCTAATCTTATATCTATATTGTTTAAAGCTGGTTGTCCAGAATGGTTGCTTCTCCATTCAGTTCTGCTCCATTCTGCTCTGCCCATCTTGATCTCCTTTGCCATGGCTATTAATTTTGATGTAAGCTAGACATTATGTATAATGTTTCTTTTTAATTTTAGATTCCTTCTTTTTTATATCTGAAAATCATTTGATTTCTGGGGCAAGGGGATTATGGAAAGAAAAAGATTGCAGGTAGTAGTAGACTAGTTGATGTATCTCAAATAAATAAATAAATGGGAGACAATGTAGGGACAAAATGAAAATGGATAGAAATTCAGAAGAATTTCATATTCTAAGAAATGAAAGCTCTGATAATCTTTTATGATGGATATAAATGGAATAACATTTTTGTTGTTTCATAATATTATGGTATATGTAAAGTACTGATCAACATGTGATTTGCACATATAGCATCACAGGCTTTGGCAAAGTTGACAGAATTTATTATCACTCTTTGTGTATGAAAATATTGAGAGACAGTTCCATGGTCCAGATGTGATCTTAAGAAGTTACCTTGGTCCAAGCAAGCTGCTGGTTTTGTCTAGTTGAACCCCATGGAGAGAGGAGCATCTCATGGTTATTTCTCTTACAAGAACTGCTTCTTTTGACCCTTTCTAAAGTAAATTGCACTGTTTATTTGGATCCTGCTGTGGGAAGTAATGAACTGCCTATTGCTGTGCCTGGTGAGTGAGCCCAGAAGACTGTTTGTATAAGCCAAATCAGTATGCCTTCTTTTGTACTTTAGCAACTCCTCATTTCCTGAGAGTTGTGGAAGAACTGTGGCTTCTATTTGAATTTTGGATTCCCTAGGATTACTAGCCCAATTAGTTACAAATATGTTTGCAGAAGTCACTGGTTTTGGTTCACTTCATCTTTTTTAAAATTCTGAATAGTTTTTGAATATCTACAGACCTTATAGACCTTGTGCAAGTAAGCTGATCCCCTTTTCGGATTATTAAAACATATGTGTATGTGTATCATAATCACTATGCCTGAAGGTATTTGAGAGGTCAGTTGGTCCGTTCTCCCTTTAATTAAGACTGCAATGCAGGATGCAGCAAAAATCTTTGTGATAGCTGTCCAGCTCCCATTTCATTATGTCCAGCAAAGAACAGCAGAGTACCTCCCAAGGTAGGTTGTTCTACTGTCCAACAGTTTGTACTCTTAAATTTTTCTGAGTGTGTAGCCAGATTTTTCTTCCTTATAATCTACCTTTTGCTTCTAATCTTCCCTTTGGATTAACAGAAAACAATTCTGCTCCACCTTTCACACAAAAGTCTTTCAGATATTTTAATATTACTATTTCTCTCATTAGTCATCCCTCTCCAAATTAGATTTACTCGTCCTTTTAAGCTGTTCCTCATAGGACTTGGTTTCCAGAGCCTTCACCGTCACAGTCACCTTTTGTTGGACATGCTTCAGTTTGCCCATGTGCTTCTTTTAATGTGGGACCAACAATTAGACCCAATGTTAACACAGCCTGGTTGCACTAGCTTTTTCTAACAGATATATCATACTGTTGGCTCATATTCTGCAGGCTCTGTGACTGATCTGGGCAAGCCCTGAAGCAAATTGGGCCAGTTTTGATCAATTTGTACCAGCTCTGGATCAGATCAGGTTGGCCCAGTTCTTGAGCAGAACAGCATAGTGTAAAGTGATCCAGAAATATTCAGACATCTGTCTGGGAAAAATAACTGGAAAAATGCTAAACATTATGTTTCTATATATAATCAAAGAAGAAAAACTTCAAAGTAGTTTGATGTAGAAGGAGGAGGAGGGGAGCTGAGCTTTGCTTACTGACAGTTCTAACATGCAGTCTGGGCCAACGTCTCATCAACACTTTCTAGTCTGAGTGCTTAGGCAGCAGGATTGTGTGAGGTGACAGATGTGATATAGTTATTTCCTGTGTCTCTTCATTCACTTACTAGGTTTAGCTTTTAGTAGTAACAGGTCATTGAAAGTGTATGGTGATTGTGTGCACAGTTGTTGATTGTCATCTGAGTTTGGTCTTTCTGAGTCTGTTTCTTTTAGTCTTCCAACTGTTGTCTTGATGAATAGTCTGGTCTAATCCTCTGTTTGCTTTCCCTTGTTAATTGTTTTAATTTGAGTCATAATCTGCTATGTCTTCATGAAATATATCTCTGCTCCATCTTACCCTACCCCAGGTACCCCTAGTTGTGGTAAGGTGTCTGATTTGACTTGTCAGTGTCATTCCCCATTTTTTACAAAATAGTCATTCTAGTGCTTTTGTCAGTCTCTGTGCAATTTTGGTCTGCCAACAAGCACATTTATTACATTTACAAAACATGTTATTGTTGTTGTTTACAGTTTTAACAGTTATTCTTGCTATTATTATAACTATTGTTATGACGATTATATCTGATCATTAGTTTAACTTAGTTATGGGGCAATAATACAAATCAACATGGTGCCTTTAGAGTTGGAGGAAACCAATTGCTTTGCTGTCATTCCCAGTAAGACTTATAAGGGCTTACAGTGGTTATAAGGGAAACGTGTTTGCTTCCACTAGGAGCCAGGATTGCTCTCTGCCCTCACTGCAGACAGCAAGTGATCAGGGGTAAATTGCTAGGAGGTTATAGCATCAGCAGCATACTTCAGCATCTTAAGGAACAGCAGGAAATAGTCCTACTCTGGAGGGGGGTAGAAAGTTCTCAAGAGCCAGGCAACAATGATGAGACCCACATGGTAGGAAAAGAGTTTTGAATCCCCTAGTGTTAAAAGCTATAGCAGCAACTATGAGCGGATTGGATGGAGGGGATGTGTGACTTGAGAAGCCAGCTCGGATAAAAGCCAGCTTGGATAGTTAACTATCTTGGGGGGTGGGGAGTTTATCAGAGATTTTATCAATGTAACTTTTAGTGAAATACCATCTCCTTACCTTCTATTTCCTTATTCTGCATCATTATATTTTTAGCTGTTGGACTTCCGGTAGAATTATGTAACAGTACCCTCTTCTCGAGTGAGCTGTGATTTTATCATTATATGTGATCATTAGCTAAACTTCAACAGTTTTAGTTGACTGAGGCTTTAAACTTGCCCTCCTGACTCAAGAAGCAAGAAGTATCTGAAGACTGATGTTCTGTTTCTTTACCTGCCTACCCACCACAGACAAGCATCCTAAACACAAATACTGCATGATTCCTCACTGTCTTTGTTCCTCTTTGGTGCAGTTCTATATCTGTAAGGCTAGGGATCCTCTGTGTGCTAAAGCAAAGTGCCCCAGTATGTGTGTGTGTGTGCGTGTGCGCGCGTGTGCATGTGCAGTGTCAATAATGAACAACTTCTTAAAAATTATTTTTGTTTTTTGAGATGCAGCAGACTTTTCAGATGCTTTGCACAAAACTTGCTGAAGCTAAATATCTGAAATCTGTCAGGATTAATCTCCTCTTTATGGTGTCCTATGTCTTAAAATTTTATGAAGATATATGATAAAAGAGGAAAAAATATGAACTGTTTTGCTTTCCCAATGTAAGGCAATAGAAGAAATTTGGCAATTTGGATTAGTAATTTTTATTTGGATTTAGACTCCTGAATGCATCAGAATGGGTCTGGATAGAGCCAGAGCAAATTGAATGGGTTCAGATAAATCCAGAACAAATTTGTCTCAGATTGACATTGCTGAATTGGGCTCCAAATGCAAGGAGGGGAGCATCATGCATTGCTCTAACTCATATTGTACTTGCAACTAATAGACCAAAGTGGAGGATTAGTAACAACTGATAGAAAGGCTTTGTATAAAAAACTGGACATAGCTTTAAAAACTACAGCTTGCACAGTTCTTTGGAATGGCATAGAACTACATCTAGTTATTGGGTAGCTTGACTGCTGTCTGATTCTCCTCTTCCCTAGCAGTCTGACAACTGAGATGCCATGTTAAGAATAACAGGAGCATTGTCTTATAGAGACATACAGCTGTCATGTAAATCCCTCACACCTTGGTATTGGAAAAACATTCTATTTTCTTAGTTTAAAACATTGTAGCACAACCCCTAGGTCCCATATAAGGTCCCCTCCTCCATTAGGGAAAGGGTTGGCAATCCACATTCCTTCTTAAAGAGATCCAGCCCAGGAAGTTAGCATGAAATGAATAAAATATCAAACAAACATGTAGAATTACAAATTCCTATTATGGAGGAGGCAAACCTCTTATTCTGATACTTTAAGTTATGCTGATGGGTAAAAGTCTCCAGCCCATCAACCAATAGCCAATAGATTTCATAGCAACTGATAGGGTAATAAATCTAGTGGAGATGGACTAGCAATAGAGAATGCCATGAAGTCCTGGAAGTGAACCAGAGAGAGGTCTTGCTGTTCTAATTCTATTCTGTGAGTTCCACCTCTTGATCCAACCAGTGGCTCAGGATTGCTCCCAACAGTTGTGTGTCTCCCTGACACCAGTGGTCATACTATAATAAAGAATAGATTGGCATCTCTATTGTAAGCCATCCTGTACATGAAGGCCTGTGATCCACTAAGACTTCCAGATGCTTTATGAGTCTTCCCCAGCATTTACTTATGGCTTCCATTTGTGTGCATGTGTACCTAAATACAAAGTGGAGTCTCAGTTGAATTTTATCTTGTTAGTTTTGGCCCAGTATTCCAGATTGTCAAGGTTATTTTGAGTCTGTCTTCTCAGGCTGCCCTTCCTTGCTTTGTGTCATCTCTAAATTTTCAAAAAATCCTCTGCAAACCCAATACATTTATAAAAAATATTAAATAGCACAGTGGCATTCCACTTCAGCCCTTTCGCCAATGCATGTGGCATTCCACTTCAGCCCTTTCGCCAATGCATCGTCATTAATAAGCATCATTATGTACAGTTGTTCAACGAGTTATCAATGTATTGAATAAATGATAGTGTCCAAACCACATTTTACCATCTTGTCAAGATTCTGGAAATAGTCAAATTATTGTAAGATGGATGATCATTAAAGGAAGGCACAATATGAGTAGAAGGCAGCTATATTTAAGAAGCAGTATCTATTGCAACACTGCTTAGAAGTTGTGAAATGCTGGACACAATGTTTTTCCCCTTCTTACATCCCTGTTTATCTTTCTTTGTTGTGTGCTCTAACTGGGCAGACATTCTGGCTGAATAGCTTTTTTCTTTCTTACTCGCTGTAGCTCCTGCTGTTGCTTCTATCTACAGCCCACTTTGCCATTGTGCTAGAGTGTAGTTAAGAAAGAGAGCAGACAACGGGAGATGCAGGAAAACAAGATGTTTTAGAATCTCTTTTGAGCTTGTAAAAGAGCTATTTCAAAACCTTACAAGCATCTTCCTGGTTTTTTATTCTTGCAGGTCCTTTTATTGTTAAAACTATTATACCTGCATTTGGCAACCAAAGGCAAATGTTCCTGCTGATCAATGTCTATGTCAGAAATCTCGCTCCACATGTGCCACTGATCTATTTTTCTTCTTTACACACATTATTCTAAGAAAGAAAGTGCAGTTCAAGCAGGACAGCTGTAATTAAAAGGAAGTTTCTAAATCTGGAAGAGAGAGGTGCACCAGGAGGAAAAGGAGTGTAGAATCAAAAGGAAAATGCATTCTTGTCCTGGAATCTTTACCTAAAACTTGATACTTAAAATCTAAAATATCTTTTTGTATGTAATATTACTTTCATATTAAACTTTCAGTTACATCAAACTGAGTTGATATTATGTATTTAGTTACTCATATCATGCATTTATTTGATCTGCACTATACTTTCATGAATTAATATGATGCAGATTTGGATTTTTAATATAGCTGTGAAGCACAGTTGCATGAGAGTTTTGTAGGTATTAACTCAGAAATCTTAAACTGGACAGTTGAAAGTTTCATTTTAACTGACCCAGACAGTTCTTGCTAAATCTTAGGCCCTTTTCGCATGGCATTTGCATATGAAAGAGGGCCTGGAGCGTTGCGTGATTGCGAGGAGCGATCTGTACGACACACTCACAATCGCACAACGCTCCAGAGACCAGCAGGGGCTGATTGTGCACCTTTTCATTTTCAGCTTAAAGCAGAAAATGGTGCGCGATCGTGCACTAATCCCGGGCCCCGCATGCACTTACCTGGCGTGTGGAGCCTCTGGAGCTGGGCTGGTCATGCTTCCTGCCCCAGTGCAGCCTGGGAAGGTCCCAGGCTGCACTGTGGAAGGAAGAGATGAGGCTCTTGCGCAAGCAGGCAGCTCATGCAGAGCTGAAGCAGCAGGGAAGGGAGAGCCTTTTGGCAGAGGCTGCTCTCGTGATCCCCGCATCCCAGCACCAGAACCAGGTAAGGTGCAGAAAGGACCTTAATGTTCTGAATGCATGAAAACCTCTATATTCAGTAGGCCTGGCAAAAATTTTGAACCTCTTCTCCCTCCCTGTCTGTTGAGATTTTGAGAATTTGCCTGTCCCATCCTTTGCCAATTTTAAATTTGAGATTTTTTTTTCTTAAGTTGGCAGAAGATAGATGGACAGAATAAGTGATGGGGGTCCTTCCAACTTCCGGGGCAGCTCAGGGAACAATCAAGGACTTCTAACTATGCGTTGCTGCTCTATGAAGAATTGATACTTTTTAGATTAGAATTAAAAATAGGTCTAGAAATATATACATGGTGTGGAGAAAGTAGAGAGAGAAACTCCTCTCACCATTATACTGGAACCAAGTGAAGCTAAATGGTGGGGGATCTGAGACAGATGAGGGAGGTACATCTTCACTTAGCGCATTGCCATTGAATTCATAAATCCAACCCACAGTGTCTTCCATAACCAGTATTCTAATTTAAAATACTTGTAGTATCAAAATACATTCAAGTTTCTAGAAAATAAAAATTCTATACTGTTTATATTGACAATATAGATAGATAGATATATAGATACATATCAGATTACATAGTAGACAAGCAGAGTATACACATTATAGATCTGTACACATTAGACTTCCATTTAATGATTCATTGTAGTTCCACTGAATAGGGTAATCTTTTAGTTTGGTTTTCTAGAGTAGGTATCATGACTTCACTAGTGTGCAAAGCCAGCATCTTTGTAAGATACTGCTTTTTTCCATCCCAACAAGCTTACAATTTTTTTTCAAGAATAGCAGAAATAAGTGGGATTGAATCTTGCCTCCTTTAATATTCTTGTAAACAGCCTGATGAGTTTTATTAGTTTCAGAGTCTGTTTGGTAGGTAGGAAGAGAACCAATAATTGTTTAAAGCTTTAAAGATCTATTAGCTGAGCAAATAAAGCATAATGGTAGCTTTCTGCTGCACTGCTTGCTTGTTGGTCAATTAGAAAAGAAATCTAGATAAGAAGGAAAATGGATTTTTCTCTCTGCTTTATCTCCCTTTCTCACTGCTTGTGGCTATTACTTACTATCACAGATAGAAAGGGTACGAATCAAGCTACTAGTAAGAATAAGAAGCGATTCTGCATGGGGCGACCCACTTCCCATAAAAAACAAATTACATCTGTAACAAACAGCAGAAGTTGATTTATTCACAGGCACTCATTGTCCAGTGGGCATATAAAATCAAATATAAAGAGAATTGGTGTACACCCATGAATTCATGCTTTAGAAATGCAGAAAATAATACCCACAAAATCACTGTCGAGTAATTGAGATTTTCTGAAGAAGTTCTTCACATTGATAGTGCCACCTCTGTGCATCCCACTAATCTTCCATTCTATCTTCTGAAATAGCGAGAATGATATTAAAATATTTATTCATTCATTTCTTTCAGTATATACATGAACCAACAGCTACCATCATGATGATCACAAATTATCTTCAGTGTCTGAGGTGCTATACCTTTCAAAGCCTGAACATCTCTTGCTGAGAAATACAAAGGGGTGTTAATGTACTCTGCTAGTGGACTTTCCAGATACATCTAGTGGGCTACTGTGGGTAAAAAATGCTGGATTTGATAGGATTTGGCTTTTAGCAGTTGTTTCTGAATGTTTTTAATGTCAGTTTTTGAGGTGGTGGTTTACAAATGAAGCAATTGTTTAAAAATCAAAATACCATAAAGACATCAAAAACAGCAGTTAAATGTGGCTTAAATTAGTTTTTGTTTAAGTCTTTGAAAATGTATTTTAAAAGTCTTTGGTAATAAAAAGGTGTCAAAAGTGTAGCTGCTAGAGACAAATGTAGTACACCACAAATTTCTTTGGTTTCCATCCATCTTATTTCAGACTCAAAAAGCATTCAAACAAATACATTTGCACATGATGGGGAAACAGGCATTCCTTCTTACCTGAGATTCAAACCACATAATGTTTTGTAGGTAACATCATTAGCACTTTGATTGCAATTGGGCTGTATGTTCCGGTGATCTGGCTTTGTCTGTCCTGTAGCAGCTTCACTTTATACATTCCAGGCCATCTTCAACAAAACATCTGCATACAATGTGGCCCAAATCATACGTTTCATTCAAGAATAGCTGGAATTGTATAAGCTTCTTGCTAATGAAGAGACTATTTGTGGCTGGACAATAGTGATTACAGACCTCTGGATTCAAGGATACTTTCTACTTTCCAGGTGGCCAGGACTGCTCTGTCTCATAAAGGGGCATGAATTACATCTTGGTTCCAGTTGGTCTGTCTTCATCTGCTAGCAGTGTAATTAGCCATAAAAGTTGAGAAGGCATGAAACAGGCCATACCCCTACTATCATCTTATCTATGTCCTTTGGCTGCAGTAATTGAAACTCATCCAGTTAAAGCAAACCAGAAAATACACTTTCATATTAAGTGGATAAACTTGTGACATTCAAGCTGAGGCAGATACATGCAATTTTTTCCATCTGAATATTTAGGAAACTTGTCACAGCATGTGACAGCATGATGGTTTGTTCACCTTGCAGACTAAGTTGGAGAAAGGAAGGCTGAGCCAGTAGGACAAGTGCCATTAGAAGGCACTGTGAGGACCAATGGTGGCAGAAATGTACTGTTTTTCATTGCAGGATTTTATTTGCTAATAATCTCAGAAATTATCTCTGGCAGGCTTTGGAACTTGATACTCCTGACACAAAATACAGATGATTCATTTTGTTTTTAAGAAGAATCAGTACAACAGATTTTGTTTGCAGTATCTTGGTCTGTTAAACTAGCACACCTAAGATCACCGTATAAATCATACCAAAATGATCACACCAAAGAGATCACCATATAAAATTTCTGTCATTGTTTTCAGGTTCTGTCTTTCCCTGAAGTGTTGATACTATAAGATAAAAAAAATACTCTGGCAAAACAACTTCCTTACAGTTTTGTATGCTTCTTATGTGTTGGCATACAAATAGTAAGAAGAACACTTTGCTGGGGATTCTTCTGCAAATTAAAATTTATCTATTTACACACACACACACACACACACACGTGTATATACATATATATACATACATACACATACATATATATGTAATAGTCTCTGGAAGCACTACAACCTGAAGTCATAAGGAGTGTGGTTAGCGAATTTTTTGGCTAACATTTATGATTCCTACAAGTGACTTGTACAACCATGTCTGTTTATTTCCCTTCTGCTATTCCTACTATACTAACATTTTCCCCAAATAATTTGCTTTGGTACTGAAAGCTTGATGATCTGTTCTCATTTACTTTGAGACAGTTGCCTAAGTAATATATCTGCTGGGATAACATTGCACTATAATCTTTCTTTTCCAAGAAATATACTGGAAGGAAGTCTTTCAAAGGAAATTAAAATGTTCAACAAGAATATTCACAGATTCACAGTAAATCAGAGGTCTTGTCAGAAACCCTACATTGTTAGCTCTGTTTAAATTTTTCTTCTTAAATCTCTCTGTAAAGAACTGTTTTGACATATATTGGAGTGGGCCTGGAGTTGGGAATCCACACTGGTCCCTGTGGGACCTTGGGGGCCTATGCCTCCATTTTCACGCACTTCCAATGTTTGATGGATTTGTTCATTTTTTAAAAATTGCCACCCAAGTGGCCAATAGCATCTGTCAAAGTCTCTGGGGAATGCTATTGGCCATTCCAGTATGGACCTTTTTATACTTCCTCCCACCTGTTCCATGCTTGAGGAGCTTTATTTTCATGCTTGCCCTCTGACTACTGATAGCTAGGGCATCTCTTAGGAGATGTCATAGGATTTAATCATAGAAAGCTTGCCCCCCCGAGTGCTGATGACTGGAGCATCTGTGAAGACATTCTTGGACCTGGTCTGAAGGGAAGAGCTGTTCGGAAAAAAAAACCTTACACAGGGCCAAGAACGGTGAGTCCCACCAAACACAGATGCCCAGAGGAATACCATTGACTAATTTGGTAGAAAAGATATATTTTTGATCAAAAGGGGCTAGGACTCTTGGGGAACTCTAAAATGGCCTTGGGGGCTGCATGTTGTCTGTGAGTGGCACATGAATTAGATGTATTTGATAGCATGGCTTGAATGAAGTTTCATTTTTCAGATTTAAAGGCTACTTGGCCGTCTAATGTTTATGGTAGATCCTGTTGCTTAGAGCAGCAGAATATAATTGACTGTCTTCTCAAATACAGAAGAAAAAATGAGGAGTACTGCCATGTCATTCCTACATTTTGTACTGCTGGCAGTAATACTGAACTGTTGTCTGCTGTTGCCAGTGCTAGCTCTAATGAGCTTATGGGCACAGACACACAATTTGTGAGTAGTTGCTAGGAAACCAGAAGACTTCAGCTGGAGTTAGAACTTCAGGGACCATTTTGTGTCCAATCTTCTCAAAATGAGACTTTCAAAATATTCAGCAAGTGCTATGTTATGTACAACAAAACAAATTTGGAGTGGAGTAAAGAGTTAGCAATCTTTTGGTTGGTAGCTGTGACTTCCACTGAGAGGAAGGACTGCCCCCTCAATTATTTTCGTAGATACAGAGATGGATCTTTGTATCAGTGGTTGGCTTCTTGGGGATAGTATCACTCCTCCGTTTCCCCTAGATTCCATTTCCTCATCACCATAGTTGATGAGGAGAGAAAGAATCAATGTCAAATAGGCTGTGAATAGGCTACTGATCCAGTTTGAAGCCTGATCCAGCTATCTGCATTGTGCTGCAACTACTCTAGATTGAATCAACCAGAACTGGAGTCCAGACACAGTTCCTAATTTGGGAATCAAGATTAAGTTCCTCCCATTCTTTTCTGTTAGGAAATTTAAATAGCTGTAGCTCTTCTGTTTCTTCACAACTGGCTGAAAACAGGAGCATTAGTGGACCCTAACAAGGGAATTAACTGTACCATAATGTAGTGAGGAAGCCACAGGGGCTTTTGTGCTAGGCAGTTTTAAATTTCCATTTTAACATTCTATATCTTGATGAATATAAAAGAATCTTTATGTGTTGTGTGTGTTTCCATCTTTGCCAAATGAACAAGTCTGTGTCTGTCTTCCATGACTAATACACTAATCCACCAGTACAATTTTTTTTTTATGTAGTGATTCTTAAAACAAAACAAACCTAAACCCAGAACTGTTTGTGTGTGGAACTATTTTGGTAAGAAGAACTGACCCAAACCCCAAGCAAATAAGCAGTGCCCTAGTGGTATTGAAAGTTGAATATATTTTTTTAAAAAGTGACTCCTTTAACCCATTTCTTTTTGCCCTCTAAATGGCAATGCCTCCAAGTCAATAGGAGGTGATTGTTAGATTTTACCAAATAATTGAAAACAAAATATTACAAAATATTTTATTATATTTTATTATGTTACAATTTATTACATCTCCTTTATTCCAATCTGGGATCCAAAATTGAAAATTTTAAGCCTAAAAAGAATAAGAAAAATGTCTTCATAAACACATGCGCACACCAAGTTCTAAAAGGGTTCAATTAAACTAAGTTTAAGAAAATAGAGGGGGAAAAATCACAGATGCATAGCACGCACGAGTAGCTCCAGAAGACAAGAATGAGGAAAAAACCTCCCTTGCTTTCTTAAGTTTACAATACACAAGTAACACATGCCTGTGAACAACTCCAGGCAGTCTTCTTGAATCTGTCTCTACATAGATTTGAGCAGACCCTAGCTGATGGGGAAAAATGAGAAACAGGAATATACAACTTTAGTGACGTCATACAGAAACTCTCCCCACAAATGCTGTGACTGGAACTGACAAAATACTGATGAAACACTTGCCATAGACTGGATGCTATAGCTATCATTCTAACTATATTTCAACCCCTTTCCATCATACCACATCATGAAGCTGAGATGCCTGTTACTCTCAAGTGACTTGGAAAGCACCAGAGTGCTTCAGGGTACTGGAAACCACTCTTGAATCCATTTGGCCTGATACAATCTGATCTGGACCCATTGTGCTTCAGGCAAATGTGCTGTGGAATTTGGGCTTTGGGTGAATCATATGCACTGCCTTAATTTCAAATGCATTTATTGTTGTACATTTAATCAGTTACTCATTTTAACTGATGATTAAATTTAAAATGAAGTGAGAATCTTTGTAAAAGCACAATTGTGACCAACAATACAGTAACTGTCTGGCAAACTTGGATACTACTAACAGTATTATAGTGGGGAACTATGACTGCCACACCAGAGTGGTACATTGCATGGAAACATTTGGATCTGTGAGACAGAGCTGTCAGTCTAGTGTTGGGAGCTATAATCTTTGACTATAGAACAGGTCTGTTAACTACATATGCACACTGAATCTTACATACACACAGGCCAGCTGTCTGAACAGGAATAACAGAATCCCATTCTCTGAAGTGACCAGTGTCTTAGAGTAATTATCTGCCCATAGCAAGTTTCTTTTTAAAAAGCAAAAACAGCAGCAAATTGCTAGGCCTAAAAATGTTTAGACAACTAAAGATACATTTATACGTATTAGCGTGCTTATTAAAATAGGGTTTTAAAACACTTTGAAGCTTTCTTTCATTACTACTGAATTCTAACAGGCCAGTGAGATGTTTGATTTAAGGAATGCACAGTTAATTTAAAAATTGTACTATAAAACTGATTTCAGACATCATAGATGATTAGTGAGATACAGTGTTCCTTGATGGCAACTGTGGTTACATTTATTAAAACACAAGCTGTATAATGTACGTTAATCTCGAAGGTATTTGAATTCACTTGGACTTTTCCCCAGTAAAGTGGGTTTAGGATTGCAACCTGAGTTCATTTTATGTAAAGCAGTTAAAAAAAAAACTTAGTTAAACTTTGTGAAATCCTAGCTGGAAAGTATTATTGGACAATGTACAGATGTGACTTGTATTGAGATGTATATAATTCTTTGTGGCCTAATCAGGAAGATCTAGAAGAATGCTTTGATAAATAATAGGTTCTCACAATTTACCATCAGGTGTGCAGGGCACTGAATAATCCAAAATACTGGAAACTGGGGTACTATTGCTATTACTACTAGCAGTGATAGAACTTGGAGATTACTGCTGTATCTCCCCACCCTTATCTTTATGTTTTACAGAAACATCTGTACAGACTAATGTCACCCAAATGCTATTTTTGTGATATCATTGTAGTTTCACAGCATTTCAGTTGGATGACCTGGAAGAAAAAGTCACTTTTACATAATGCTGCATGATAATATTTAATAACACTGCAGTCAGTATTGAACTGAATCTTTGAAAACTAAATTTTAAAATTAATGCAAAGAGAAGCAAAAAAGTAGAGGACTTTTGCTGCAGGCTCGTCCAGGGCAGTAGTAAATTAACTCTTAAGCAACAAAAATCTCACTTTCATGTTAGCTTTTCTGTAATAAATGAGGTTTGAAGAATATGGAAAATTTAATTATAAGAGTCTATAGATTTCTTTTTGAATTTCCATCCAGACTTTAATTGTCAGATGAATTAATCGCTACGCTAAAAGTAAAAGGGGAATATTACTCTCGTGCCTTCCTGTTTTCTGAATGGGAAAAGGCATATATTCTTGTGATGAGGGCTTACATTGTTATAAGTCTGGCATCCTCATTACTGGTTTTCTTTTGTTTCTGTTGCATTTGTCAGGAGCAAAACTTTTGGCAAGCTGGATCTAGATCAAATAAAAACATAATTTGCTTAAAGGTCAAAAATGCAATTTGTGTCATTGCTTGAACCTTGGAGGACCTCCTAGGCTTAGAGCATTTTCAGAGCTTGTCTTCTTCCTGAACATAGCCTTCCTAAGCCAAATGTGATATCTATAGAATATCCCATCACTTTACCTTATTTGCTTTCCTGTCACAATTGGTTTCAGTTTGGGATAAATGTTGCTGTGCTTACAGACTTGCAAAGGTGTGTTGTTTTCTTTTTTCTTTTTACCATATTTTATTTTGTTTTATTTGTGTTGTCTCCCAATATTGAACCCAGAGCAGCTAACTGGAAATGCAGGACCGAAAGAGGCTTAGGAGGAGGCAAGCAACCTTGATTTCACTGCTAGATTGTAAAATGCTAGAACAACTTTGCACCTTTGTGCTCATGTCACTGAAATATTACCAAATACCCTTTGCTCTTCCAAGAAAATGACTGCTGGAATAGGTATGCGATACATTTTTCTGCCCAGTGGCCACAACGGTATCATTGAGAAATCCTGACAATAAATTCCCTCCTTGTTTAGTGAAGGTGCTTGGCTGACTAACAGAATTATATTTTATAGAAGCAGTCATCAAAGACAGAGGCATGGATACAATGAATCTGTCTTTTAGCAATCCAGGACTCCATAGGTATCACTGAAGCAGAAATGGTCCAGCAAGTTTTTTGTCACTTTTTATTTGTTTTTGGGTCATCAAACACCTTCATATCAAGTTTTTCAAAGAAAAGAGGAAAAGAAGTATGTTCTCTACTTTTATTGGAGAAAAAGAGGGTAGAAATGTAACAAACAAATATAGCTGCTGGTTTTATCTTGGTTAAAAAAAAAAGCCTTTACATTTTAGACTTGTTACCCAAATTGAACTGTGTGAGGTTTGAAGAAGTTTTAATTCCAGGCCTTGCAAAGCATTTCTCCATCTTCATGAGAGCATTCCTATCTGCAAAGCACAGCTCAGTTTAGGTAGGCCACTTAAAGTTTAATACCTTTAAATAGTATCTTCTTTCTGATAACTAATGAGAGAAAACAACAGACACTTGTTGGCCAGATGGAGAACCTCTTTGGGTCACATCCAATCAATGGGCTAGATCAACAGTTGAAGGTCACATGGAAGAGGAGGGTTTGACTGCTGCCAGAGAGGATATCAGGTAAAGCTTTCTTTGGAAGAGCATTCTACAAATGAGGGGTCACAATGGAAAAAGCTTATTCTCTGGTAGCCATCCATTGTGTAATTTTAGGGTGTTTTATTTCTTTATCTTTTAACATGTTTTTAGTTGTCCCACAAAAAAAAGTCTCCAAGTGGCTCACAAACAAAAACATTAATGTATAGTATAAAGCAATAAAAACTGTGAAAGCTAAAAGCATAGTTCCTCTCTTTTCCTTCTCAAAATGAAGAGAGCTAGGCACAAGTAATTTATGTTGTTAGGAGAGCTTTTCTGAGAATGGTGGTCAGAATTTGGGAGATACAACCAAAGATCTTATTCTCAGACATCCACTCCAGTACAACCTCTGAAGAAAGGGAGGACGTGTGTGTGTGTAGACTTTCAAATATCCTGGTCCTAAGCCATTTAGGGCTTTAAAGGTTAAAAACTCTACTTTTAACAAGGTTTCAAAACAAAGTTGGGCTGCACTGCAGTTGACAAAACAGAAGCATAACATGGAGCATAATGTGGTCAAAATATCCACTCTTAGATAATAACCTGATGACCTTTTTCTAGACCAATTGCTGTTTCTAGACCATTTTGGAAGGAGATCGCCTAATCATAGGTTGGGGCCAGGCTATATTCTGGTAAGGTCACAGTTAGTATAAGTATATTAAGTGTAATAAGAAGTAAGCTGACAAAAGGCATTTCAAACCACAGAGATCCCTTGACACCTGAAAACAGTAGCAGCTTGTGGAAAGGGGTTGTGAATCTTCTGCAGGTTGTAGTCTGAATTTTAACAGAACCAGTCCAGGTGCTGATTTTTTTTTCCAGATAGGTTAGTTCTGTTAGAGTTCTAACACCTGAAGCAGGTTCCCCAATTCAGTGACCTGGAAGCCACAGGTCAGCACTGCCTCGGATAATGCTGTGTCAAACGCAAACTTAATTCTCTAGGTGAAATGCAACCTCAGCTAAAAGAGGTTGAACACAAATCATTTGGGTGGAAAAACCACTGAATAGTAATATTCATATTTTGTCTTCACTGAGGCTCAGTTTGTTCAGTTTATTATAACACCAAAGTCCTTTTGATACCTGGGTTGGGACAACCCTAGAGTCATCTTTTTCTAATGAGAAAGAGGGATACAGTTATTTGTCATCAACATATTACATTGAAATCGCAGATCAGATGTCCAGATGACTTTTCCTTGTGATTTCCTGTAGATGTTAAGTAACACAAGAGAAAGAATATTGGTTACAAACGGAAGAAGGGGAGTAAATTTATTGTCCTAACAGCAGTCATTTCAGAACAGATTTTCAACAGGGAGAAGTATTTGAATTGGCCAGTAAACTGTATAGATTGTCTCAAGTCCTCAGAGCTAAAGAATACTGATTATGAATATGGAGTAAGGGAGCTTTGAAGTCTCTTGAGGGAGAGGATCTGGCAGCAGAATCTGCTTCAGGCTTCTGACAATTTTGTGAAATATTTTGCCTTTCTTCTGAAGCACTGAGCAGTAGGATTCATGTTGCCCACAGCGGGAAGGGATAGGTTTGAGATCACTACAGAATAATAATTGTTGATTGGATTGTTGCAGACAAGGATGGCCATATCACACTTGGAGTAATAACTTCAGCTGTGCATCAGACTATGTGTAACATTTTAAATGTGTAAAATATAATGTTAAAATCTGGATTACACCAGGCCTTGAATTTCCTCTTATTAAAACAATGTATTTATTTGTGGAAACATACCGAAAAAATGATTCTCATGATGGCAGCATTTCCTTTGTATGTCATGGGATGCTTATGTCATATGTAGTGGCCTAAGCAAAAAAGGAATATTCAACAATTAGACCAAGTTTGATTTTAAAAGTGTCAATTTGTGTCATATAGTGGAAGGGCAAAGTTCTGACAAGCATTCTGCAAGGCTGTTCATCCATCCTACTGCTACTCCTCTCAAGTGAGGGGACCAGGTGGGTGCGCTGTGCCATTTGGCAAGGCAAGGAATGGAGTGTCAACTCTGGGACTCTGAGCCTTGGAGTGTCAACTCTGGGACTCTGAGCCTTGTTGTACAACTGCAGAAGCATCTTCTCATCTCTACTGTTCATGCAGCAGCCACACAGTGACTGGGCAGAAAAAAATTACTGGGGGCTGGCAATGAGCCCTCCAGAAGCCAAGTAATTTATCATGTGTATTATAGATCAGGGCAAAAGGGATGCAGGGCTTCATTAAAGTTTTTGTAAGCCCTAGGCACTTTGGTATTTGACTTGCCTCTTGCCTTGCTGTACCACTAGAGATGTTTTTGTAGGCCTTAACATTTTCTTAGGCCTTAGGCACTGTGCCTAAAGCTGTGGCGGAGCTTAGAGTGTGTGGAGTGTGTGTGTGGAGGGACGGGTGGGAGGGGAGGGGGCGGGGCTACAGCATGAGGGGCATGGCCACTGTGCAGGGGAGTGGTTGTGGTGCATGCAAGCGTGGCCAGGGTGCACAGGGATGTGGCTACGGGCTGGGATGCCCAGAAACATTGCCGCCTGGGGTGAATCGCCCCCTTGCCCCCACATTCCTACGTTACTGGCCTAAAGTCCCTAATGGATAAGGTGGACCAGAAGGGATGTAATCCTAGTGGGAGTGGTGGCAATATTTACATTTATTGGATACATTTTGGCAGCTGTTGAAAAATATTTCTCTCACTCCTCTTTCAGCTCTGGGTTATCACCTGGTTATACTGAAATTCTGAGTCCATTCCCCAGGAGTGCCCTCATGTCTGTTTCTGCAATCAGCTGCCCCAGAAGCAGTTCTGTTTCATCTCTCAATTCTTAGCTGCCCCACCTCTATGATTTCCTAAAGATGTGCTTTTTGTTGTTCTCTCTGAAATCTCAGAGTACAAAATATCTATCTGTGCTGATTTGGCAGGTATAGTCCTGATTAATCCTCTGTTTTTCCACTTTTCAGCTGCTTTTTAAATGGTCCAGTTTCTCTGTTCTCCCACTTTCTCCCTTTGTCCTCAGCTTATTTCAGTTGCTTCAAACTGCATTCAAAATGCAGAAGTAGTCTGCATGCAATTGGCTCAGCAAAGGGAGAGGAGCGGAGGGAGCAAAATCTTTCCTTCTCAGTAGGGTCAGGCAATAGCAAAGGTCTGCAGCCTCTCTTAACTTAGGGTATGCAGAATAGGAATCTGCTGATCTTATAACTGTATTTCATAGAAGATACGGTTACAGAGATCAACACAAAAGAAAGCTGAAAGCCTGGGGTTATTCTTGGATCTAGAACTGACCAGATTCCGAGGAGAAGAGATAGGAAGTTGCCAGAGGCTTTCCTGGCATACCTTTGAAGCTCTGCGGCAAAGAAAAGCAGGGACCAGTTAGCTAAATGTGAAAACAGTGGTGGCAGTGAGTCTTTATTGTGCCTTTGTATAATTTAGAAGTGACCAGAAAGACAGCCCTAGGAAGAGCTTTGTAGCTTAATTTTAATAGTTTAAAGCTATATTCCTTTGCACATGTACCAATGAGTAAGCCCCACTGACTGCAATGGAGCCTACTTCTGGGGAAATGAGCACATGGTTGTACCAGCATTGTATACCAATCCCATCTAATGAATCCTTCTGCCATCCAAAACATGGATAGGACATGCTTCAAATCATGCCATAGTTTATGATAGATCTTGTCAGCATCTAAAATATCACTGCTCATTTTTCCTTTGAATTTTTTGCTGCATTAAAATATTGATTAGTTTCCACTTATTATTATTTTTCTATAAAAATCCCTTCTGGTAATCTTGAATATATTTCTAGATTACTCTGTCTCACTTCTTAGTCAACTGTACAATCCATATGTTTAAGCCTTGAATGATTAGGGATAAATCATAGACTTAAAATAGTATCAGATCAAATCTTTAAAGTCTGAACTGTATGTATGCCTACCATTTTTCTTACCCCAGGAGCAGGGCAAAAAGGAACAACAGCAATTTATTTATCTTCACAGATGAGAAAAATTTGAATAGTCCATAACTGAAATACAGATGAAGGATTAATAATGAGAGATTAAAATACACTTGTTTGAAAATGTAATAGATTTTGAGAAAAAACCTATAGGTTAAATTTTAACAATTAAAAGTGTAAAGTGTATCTTATATTAATGCTTATAGACATATGCCAGGGCAGAAAAAGCTTATTATTTTAATATAATTCCTCTCTCCAGTTGTCTATTCACAGTAACTTTTGCAAGCATGATATTTACATGCTTTAAACTCAGCAGTGAGGTAGTTCATTTGTGTACTATTCAAACCTACTTCTTCAGTAGAAATGAATAAGGTAGCATTTTGCCTTTTTGCTTTGCTCCAAACCTGAGAAGAAAAATTGTGACTATCCCACATTATTTTGCAGGGAATATGGGACACATTACGTTTAAAACATAGTCCTTTTTTTCAGGAGGACATGAATAGTCTATTCCTGAACTGTTTGTCTCTTTCAAGCATTACAATGGAAAAGGCAATATATTATTGTTTGATCTTTCATCAGTAAGTTATATCAAATGAGTCTGGTGAAGCACCAACCTTAAAGTAGTAAAAAATGCATAGGAGTACTTCCAGCAGTAAACCAGTGGTAAAATGCCAGTGTGAATCTACCTCCTTTTAAACTGATCATGCCCACTAGTCTCCATCCTGTGACAGACAGAAAATGTAGTAAATGCAAAATTACAATGCAGAAATAGTTGCAATATATTAAGGCTTCCTAAAGGGTTCTAAACCATAGATTTCACTGAAGCACAGCTTCAAATGCATTAGTAAATCCACAGGGTGACACACACACATTTTCTTTTTCTAGCAGGTATATATAGGTACAGTGCTGGAAAAACAGTAATATGTAGAAATGAAATACCAAATGTAAGGTCTATGACAGTTCAATTAGAATTTCAAGTATGCAGAATTAAGCGCAGTAAACTTTCCCCACAGTAATTGGTAAAAACCTAGCTATCCTAGTATGGCATAAATATTCACCTGTAATAGAAAAGGAAACCACTGATTCTGTTATAAAAGAATAATATCTGGATATCTGTTATATATAGAATAATATCTGGCTTGCCAAAATTAAATTATATTCTTATAGCTTCCAATTTGTCACAATTTGGCAGGGACAATTCCAATTAATCTGTTGTCATCCCATTTTTAAGATGCTTTTAAAATGCCCCAGTTTTATCTTTGTAGGTATGGAGCAGGCTGTGAGAGTAACAAGAGAGTGAACAACCCTGAAGAGCAGCAGTGAAAATTCAAATAACTGCAATTAATTACAAAGCAATTTGGCAGGGATAGTCCTGGTTAATCCCCTGCAACCCCACATTTTCAACTGCTTTTAAAGTGTCTCATTTTCTGTCTCCCACTTGTTCTGAGTCTACTTTAGTTGCTTCAAACTGAGTACAAAGTGCAAAAATAGGTTACATCTTATTAACTCAGCAGAGGATGTGTATGTGTGGCAGGGGGAGAATCCAGTGGCAGAGCTTGGAGTGTGTGGAGGAGGGGTGGGAGGGGGCGTAGCTATGGCATGGGGTGTGGCCATGGTGTGGGGGCGTGGCCGTGGTGCATGGGGGCATGGCTGTGGTGCATGGGGGTGGGGCCATGGTGTGCAGGGGCATGGTTGTGGTGCACAGGGGCATGGTCACGGCACGCGGGGGCATGGCTACGAGCTGGGACGCCCCAAAAACATTGCTGCTAGGGTGAACTGCTCCCATCACCCCCCCCATTCCTACATGGCTGGGAGAATCTTGCCCTTGCTGAGCCACACATATCCTGGTTTCATCTGTAAAATGTTGGAGGTTATGGCTTCTTTTTAGCTGTTAATCTAAAACCTGGATATAATCCTTTTCTTCTCTTTTGTACTAGACCACTTCCTTTGTCCCTTGTTCTAATCCTTGTTAGCCATTACAGCTGAAAAAGTTGTAAGGAAAAGTATGTATAAAACATAGATAAATTTTCTTGTGTTTTAGGGCCACAGGTATTTTTCATTTATTTTATTGATTGGTCCCTATTAGAATTTCCATTAAATGTAATTATTATAGAAGGACTTCCCTCTGCAATGTTGTGCTTTATTTTTCTTCACTGTATGCTTGTGATTGCTAATGTTGCTATTTCTGCTAAAGTTCATTTAGGCTGTTGAAGCGCCATGGTGATTAAACACGAGCACATGTTGCCAGGTGCCAAGGTGTATTGGTTTGAACAATTCTGGCCTTTCTGATTGAACAGAAGTAGCCTTCTGCTGATGATACAATAACAGCTAGAATTGCAGTGACTCTAGGATAACAATGATACGCCTATGGCATTGTCTATATGAAGATATGGAGAGCCATTGGAAATAGATGTAAATAACTGTAAATTCAGAAGGAGATGAAGTTTTGTGAGGTACAACATCTCTCACTGTAATTCTCACTAAATAATGGTGTTATTGAAATGTTTATATTGCTGCTACAATCCAAAGGAAAAATTAAACAATTCATTAAAATCAATAGGAAATTAATACAGAGCAAAATTCCTTGGTTTATAGATGTGTTTCTAATGAATGGACATACAAATAATTATGATCCAGGAGTACTGAGAGTTCATGCATACCAGCTTGTCTGCCAATTTCTACTGCTGCAATCCCCTGCCAGGCCACCAACTCATTTTTGAAAAATCTTCTAGGAGTTCATAATTGGTATGTTGATTTGGTGGCAGTGATAGTAGTGTGCCTGGTGAAGCAGAAACTGATGAAAAGTCATGGTGTCCATGAACATCAATTTTGAAAATTATATATACTGAATCCCCTCCTCCCACAATATTTAGATTCCTGCTAATAAGAACCGTATGAATGAAAATGGGAATATTCCTTCTGAACAAATATGCCTTCTCAAATCTCAACTTCCCAAGCCTACTGTTGTCTCATATGAAATACTTCTTAGAATGGAGACTTTAAAAAGTCTGTAATAAATCTGTGTAATCCTATCTGTATAACCCCATTCTCTTATTTAGTGAGATACAATGCCTTTCAACTGTTTGTTGTCAATCAGAAGGTATTTTTAAGGTTCCCTTTCTCCCCAGATAGCAGGTTGTGTGTATTTTGTGGCATGTTGACATTTAACCTGTCTTCAGTTTATCTGGCATTTCTTTAGTTATTGTTGTTGTACGCCTTCAAGTGAAACGTCTCACAGGGGTTTCTTGACATAATTTATTTGGAAGGGGTTTGCATTTGCCTTCCTCTGAGGCTGGGAAAGTGTGACTTGCCCAAGGTCACCCAGTGGGTTTCCGTGGCCAAGTGGGAACTCAGATCTTGGTCTCCCAGTATCCTAGTCCAACATTCAAACCACTGTACCATGCTGGCTCTCTATTTCTCTAGTAGGTTCAGTTAAATTAAAAAAAAATGTTTTCTAAACAATTAGCAAATTCTTATAATTACTGAGCTGTCAGACATTTAAAACTGGGGTAGAAATCCCTGCATTCATGTGAAATGTTAGAATATAGCTTACACTGATGTTTCATGAACATGAGACCATTGCAGAAAATTATAGTGATTCAGATGTACAAGATCAAGTAGCAGTGTTGATGTAGTGATGAAGTGTATTGTCTTTATAGTGGCCATCTATAGTATATCTTTAACATGTGTCTTCAGATTTTCTGTCCCAAGGTTGAATACAGTTTAAATGGACTTTATACTGCATCAGTATTTCAGGTTTTCCAAGCACTGGACCTACCCCACTGACAGTCATAACATTTATTACTTGGGATTGAAAGAAACTGTATAGAGATTTGAGCCCTGGTAATCAATCAGCTTGGGTAGCTTCATAGACTCTGGAGCAGCATGACTGATTATTCCTTTTTTCCATTGATACAATATTTTTTACTTCACAAGACTATGCTTATGATGGTATATCAAATTCTTCAAGATTCTGTCATTATAGAATGATTCAAAAATGTCTCAAAAATGTTACAGTGCATTTAATATTGTTTAATGCTAGAATATTTCCTGACAGTAAGATGCCTGTATACCAAAAAAAATAAATAAAAAATCTTAGTACTGGTCATATACTTCAGATGTGACTCACTGGATTTGGGAGGGCATATATTTTGCCACATGTGCATTTGGATGTTATCATTTGTTTGCTCTTCTTTTGGACACCAGTAACCACTAGATGTCCCAATAAATCTTTACATCTGGGATGGCTGAAAAGAAGGGTGTTATTCTTGTTCAGGTTCTCAGTCTCACTGACACCATATTTTGTTTTGACTGCTTATTAGTCCTTTAACCTTGTCAGATTTATAGGAAACATCCAGAGCAGTGAGGAGTACATTGCATCCTACATAAGAAAGGGCATTATTTTCTTGTTAATCTCTCTGGAAGACTGTCAGTTGTTGTTATTGCAAGTGGTGATTCTTTTTTTCTTTCAGTGCTTTTTTAAAGAGTACCTGATTATTCCTTACAGCTAAGAACAGTCTAAATTGTCTAAAACTAAGCAACAACTTGTAACCATTGAATGCCATCTGAGTTTGAATTTTTCTATATTGTTCATGTATAGTTATAGATAATGACACAACCATGTACCTAGCTGCAATGCTAGGTAGCATAACATGATTTCGTCCTTGCTATATGTCAGTAGACTTGTCCAAATATTTTAGTATTTCCTTCTTGTGACCTATCCTTCTTTTTTCCCTTACTGTTATAGGATGAATCATCCATGTTCTTCCAGTTTGGCCCATCAATAGAACAACAAGCTTCTGTCATGCTCAATATCATGGAAGAATATGACTGGTACATCTTCTCCATTGTCACTACCTACTTTCCTGGCTATCAGGACTTTGTCAACAAGATCCGCAGCACTATTGAGAACAGCTTTGTGGGCTGGGAGTTAGAAGAGGTACTTTTGCTGGACATGTCTTTGGATGATGGGGACTCAAAGATCCAGAATCAGCTCAAGAAACTCCAGAGTCCTGTCATCCTCCTTTACTGTACAAAGGAAGAAGCCACCTATATCTTTGAGGTGGCCAACTCTGTGGGTCTGACTGGGTATGATTACACATGGATTGTACCCAGCTTGGTGGCTGGAGATACAGATACGGTTCCCTCTGAATTCCCCACTGGACTTATTTCTGTGTCATATGATGAATGGGACTATGGTCTTCGTGACAGGGTGAAAGATGGAATAGCCATAATAACCACGGCCGCCTCTGACATGCTATCTGAGCACAGCTTCATTCCTGAGCCTAAGAGTAGTTGCTACAACACACAGGACAAGAGGATCTACCAATCCAACATGTTAAATAGGTAAGGGAAATAAATGTAACAAGGTGTTGTCACTGGCTTGTCCTAACTAACATTGCAAATGTATATCTGAGAAAATACATATTAGGAAGAAAACTTCCAGCTGGATCTAATTTCATTTGCTTTCTACTGTTTTTGTCTTGCTTGCATTCTTTTGAATGAACGCAAGAATGCTTTGGACAGTCATGCAAAATTAGAAGCAGCTGGGGGAATATAAACTGATCTGCTGATCTGGAGGCAAACAGAAAACAGAAGCAGGTAACAGGTATATATTAACAATGGCTGTATGCATATGAAAGCCTGAATGATCTTTTGTTATTTACGTGCTACTTTCAGCATTTTCTGCAAACTGTTTAATAGCCAAAGATATGAACTTCAGGCATTATTAGGATCTAGCAAAGAGGGGGAGTTATATGGGGCTTGGATATGTAGAGCTCTAAATACCATGTTCCTAGGAATAGCCAATGTTTTGAGAAGACAGATGGGTGGAGGAACATTTTCTTCAGGGTCTAAAACTGAAAGAGGAGACAGTATTATACCAGGCAAGCTAAGAAGAACATCCAGTAATGGGAAGGCAGAGATGAAAACTAGAAATTGGGGGGGGGAGTGGTGAGGTCAGTAGCAGAAACAACCAAAAGCATTGCCAGTAAGGTAAAATTCTCCTGGGGCAAGTGTGATCGGGATGTAGGGGAGATTCAAGTGCCAGAAACACCAGTAGGAACTCAGATATTATTGTAAAGGAAGTCAAGATCTGACTGGGATTTTTTTTCCTGAACCTGAATCAGCAAACAAATTTCCCCGTGCTTGGATGTGCACGGAGGAATGCCAAGTGTGGCCTGCAAAGAAAGAGCTTGGGCAATGGTCAGCACAACTGTCTGTGGCTTGCAATATGGGCCCATGCATTGGCTATGTCACAATGTGGTTGCTTTGTCAGGTGGGGGCTAACTAAGCTAGGGGTAGGGCATGTGGGAGTTGTCTGCTTCACTGCAATCCAGTAGTTAGCTGTAGGGCACCCATAGCCTCCAGGAAGCATCTCAGTGGATCTGCTTGCTTGTTGGTGTTTTCAGGATTATGGCTTAAGCTAGGAATGGTAGCCTGTACACTTTTGCCTATAGCGCTATCATGTTGAAATGCTGTGGACTGATCTTTTTCTGGGGGGAAAAAAAGTGAATTGCCTCTCCTAGAAGTTATTAGGAATGATGATTCCCCTTTTTAATGGGCTGCAGGGCCTACTGTACAGTTTACTATAAAATAGTGTCCATTTCTTAAAAACAGTGGGAATTCTGCCCACTTCTAGTTTTGATTTTTCAGGGTATGTATGTATTTATTTATTGACTAATTTTTATTTGCTTGCTTACATTTTGGGCAGCTTGTAAAGTTCTCAGAAGAGTGAGCATGGTGTAGTAATCTGAGTGCTGGATTAGGACTTTGGGAGACACAGGTTCAATCCTTGCTCAGCCCTGGAAACCCAATGCATGATCTTGAGCAAATGACATTCTCAGCATTAGAAGAAATCAGTGGCAAACCTCCTTTAAGTAAATCTTTCCAAGAAAACCTTATGATGGGGGTCACCATAAGCCAGAGCCAATGACCAACAAAAGGAGCCTTCAGTGGGCCAGAAAACTGACCCCTACACTGCTTAAATTGCCTACCTTGGCCTATAGAATCATTGAGAAATTTATATTGTACCATAGTAGAAAACACAACAGTTGTCCCATGGAAGCAAGTGTTAAACAGCAGTGTGGAAACAGCAAACAGTAATGTGTTGGTTCCAGAACAGTTTATGGGCCTTGGCTTCCTATTCTGTTCTTATTAGTTATTAGTCCTTCTGCACAACATTTCTGTTGTTCATATATTTATGTCTCTCATACAAAATCATAGGAAGCCTCTGTTCATAGGGAATTCTGTCAGTGTGATGGAAACAGCTAGTTTTTAGACTAGATTTTGAGGGTTTGACTGGTACAAGATAATGACATTGCCACATTACCCAACAGTTGTGTCTGTCTGCCCTTGGGTCTTTCTACTCCAAACCCTGGAAAAATATCTATAGCAAGAATGAAATATGACACAGATGTAAGCACCACCTACAGCAGTAATATTTAGGAATCCAAAATGTGATAACATTTTATTGCAGTTTTTCCTGCCCCCACGAGAAACAGCCAATGAAGTACAGTGAAAGCAGTGAAACTCACCATGCAGTAACTTTATCTATTCAGACTTTTTGTATTCTTCAGTGTTATGTGGGTAAAATGAAGAAGAGATATGAAGCTGATGCTTTTGGAGGAGATATGTACATAGTGTAACTTATGGTTCTTGTCTAGGCAAGAGCAAAAGATTCAGAGCAAGCAGTGCAAAGAGATTACAGTCAATGCTGTAAACTTCTAGGCAAACGTTCTTATGTGTGAGATTGTGTCTCCACTGCAGATAAGCTATCACAGCTGAGAAGAGGGCGTATAAGCAGGAGGTCCTGCAGTTATAAATGAAAGAGCTGCTGGCAAGGTATCTCTGTGAGAGACTCTTGTTCTTGAAAGTTGTTTCTCCTGCCCAGCTTTGACAATATTCAAGGCATGCTGTAAAACTTGTCTCTTTCAAGGTTATGGAGGAAGAAGAGAAATAAGATGGCCACATTAAGGTCCTGGTTTTTTGTGATCATATTCATGGACAGGATGCTTGCAACTCAGGATAGGTGCCCTATATCTATTATATCCAGGAACTGGAGGGGAGAGAGAGAGTGAAAATAATGCATTTTGCTGGACTCAGCAGGATTTTTTTTTAAAATGACAGCCTACTTTCAGGCTACAAGACTGAGTTGAACAGAGAATAAACAGGACTGATATCCTTTTGGCCCATGGAACTAAACTTGGGGCACTCCTGGTTGGGCCAGTTGGTAATAGTCAGAGATAAATAATTGAAGAGAAGTACTATTTCTGGATTATTCCATATCAGGATTTTTTGTAGCTATGCACAAATGTGAGATTGTACATGCAGTGTTCCTCATCAGCCCTGAGCTACTGCTATGAACTGGTTGTATTTAAAGTTCTTTTCTATGCAGGATAATATCCATTATGTCTTTTGTTATTCCTTCCAGTTACTAATGAGTCTTATACTGATCAGTTTTAATAATCATCTTACATTTAGCCTTAGGGAGCACATATGAGTTTTTGACATTTCAGTAAATTCATTGGAGCTGCCCAGATTTTCCAAATAGGTGTGGTATTCAGGTGTTCTTGCTGTTGTATCTCATAAAAATCTTTTGCTGTCATTTGTTATGTCTATTTATTTCACACTAGATGGCACAGGCATGTGTATGCAGCTCATCACTGATGATATCACAGGAACAATTTAATTGGCATATTGCTATTACACTCACAACCACACTAGTTCTTTCCCATTTTAAAAAATATTACTCTTTGGTGAAGACAAAATGTGCCGTTCCCATAGGAGAGATGCTATCACAAGAAAAAAAAAAACTTTACTACTCATAACAGATTGAGCAGGAATTGTATATTAGTGTTATAAATATAATGTCTGAATACCTTCCCAAAAAGTAGATTGTATTTTTCTGGCTAGACCAAGAGCAGGAAACATGTAGCTTATGGGATGTATGTGGAATCCCAGCTATTTTTGTCACATCCTCTGGGTCCCCAATGCCCTATCAGTTTCCCTGTTGGTGGCTTCTTGTGTGCCTTGTTTGCAAGTTCACTCTTCCGGAAGTGCAATTCTGCTTTTAAAGAAACAGCGTGGAGATTATGAGCTTGGTTTTAAAGGGAATGCAATGAGGGAGACAACCATCACCAAATTTGTTATAGAAGAGATGACCCTCCCTGCATTTTCACCTTTAAAACAAGATGCATGTCCCACAGTGGTTTCAGAGGTGGATAACATAGCCCATAATCCTTGGAATTCTCTTTCTCACCCACCCCCATACATGATAATGTACCTTTTTCTGGGTTCTTTGGGGCCAACTCCAACTGAATATTGTGAAGACAATTGCACTTTCAATAGATATTTTTAACAATGGTGCAATAAATTATGTATTAAATTTGATACATACTCACTGTCTCAAAGGTTCTGTTCACCCAGTGAGGTGAAAGTCCAGGAACTGATTGCAGGAATCTTTTGACTGTGCTGCTCAGTATTACTGCAACGCTGGTAAAGCCCAAAATAAAATAAAATAAAATAAAATAAAATAAAATAAAATAAAAAGCATATGTAATATAGAAATTACATGACAAAGAATTTAGCCTTTTGTTCCCTTCTAAATAACAACTGAAAATACTACAACCTTCTTCAAGGTGAAAAAGGCATACTTTTGGTAACTGCCGTTCTTTTGTACTTCTAGCTCTTCTTATCCTTCTGAACTCAAGGTGCCAGTACACCCCCTTCCTTAAGGCTTCCCCACCTACTGGGCCAAACCAATAACTGATGGAGGTTGTGGAACAACTGTTCTCCTTGGAGATCAGGCTTTTGGATCTTCTTGGAGTTTTATCTTCTCTCTCTCTAATGCTGTGTAACATGCATGTGAAACCAGTGACAGTTGTTCAGAGGTTTAGGGTACAGTGTCACCAATATACTAATGGAACCTAATTCTATTTTCCTTTCTACCTGATTCCAGTGAGGTTCTAAACTAGCATTTGATGTCTGTAATGGCCTCACTGTGAATTGGTACTCTGGAACTTAATCCAGGCCAGTGGCATATCTAGTGTAATAGCACCTAGGGCAAGCATGGAAGTTGCACCCCTACCTTCTTGCCCCTACCCCCACCCCTCCATGCATATCATTCCACTTAGTTATTTAATTTTATTTATATCTTGCCTTTCTCCCCAGATGGGACCCAAGACAGCTCATTTCCCTTCTTTCTCCCCCGCTCACCCTTTCCTGCTCTCTTCCTTCCCAACTTTCCTATTGTTCCCTCCAAACGACCCTCTCACCCCTCAGGCTCCACAAGACCAGGCCTTCCACTTCCACCCCTTAGTACAGCATGACACCCCACGACAACCCAGCCATCCTAATCCTCCCATCACGCATATACACGTATGCACATAACTGCTGCTTTTGTTGCCTCAGCCCTTGCAGGCACCCCACTCACCACCATCACCTCCCTCCTGCACCAGCCATTGTGAAGGCACCCTCCAAGCATCTCAGGGTGGTGGCTTTGGTACTTTGGTCTCCTCGACATGCAGCTTGATGCCCTTGGGGTACCACTGCACCCACACATACAACTTTTATTTAAAAGAAAAGAAAGTCATGTAATGTAGCAGGGGAGATAGAAAATAGCCTTGGAGGCTGCATGGTGACAGAGCAAAGGAAGAGGGAAAGCATCCATTGGTGGAGCAAGGGCAGAAGGAAGGGGCTCTCATAATGGGGAAACTTTCTCGGGTGAAAAGGGGAAAACCCTCACCATGACTTTAAGCCATCAATGGGCATTGGTAATAATGATACCATCTGCAACAACAACAGCACATAAGACGTCTTTTTGTGTGTGTGCACGTGCAGTGCTTCTGAGGTTCGTGTGATTTTTAACAGCTTTGGCTATACCCCATGGAATCCTGAAATGTATAGTTTACTTGAGGGGCTGGAATGCTAAGGCACAGAAATTTAAATACACCAGGAAACTACAACTCCCAGGATTCTACAGAATGGAGCCATGGCAATTAAAGTGCTACTGAAGTGCTATAACTATAGCAATTTCTGCACTACACTGTTATAGTGCTATTATTCCACTTTGGTGCTATTATCCCATCTGCTCTGTGGGTGAGAATTCTAATTGCCTCTGCCTAAACTGCAGACTCTAGGATTCCATAGGATGTTGAAAGTGGAATAATAACACTATAACAATGTAGTGCAGAAATGGCCTATGCAATGTGAAAGACACTGTAGTTTCACATACAACCCCTATAACAACCCTCAAAGGTAGATAAGGAATGAAATGACCCCCATATTGCGACATCGAGAAAGGCAAGGGACTGAGGTTGCGAAAATGGTTCATCACACTTCAAAAATTTGAACCAGGGATTTCTTTGGGTCCCTCTACCACAGGTGTCCTCAAGTTCCATTTGGGCTTTCAATAGCAACTTGCTTTCCCATCCACTGGGCTTAAAGAGCTGTTAAGGGTGTCAGATTAAGACCAGAAAGATGTGAATTCAAATCTCCACTTAGCCTTAAAGTCTGCTGGTAGATCTTGGACACACTGTTATTTCTCAGCTGGCCTACCTCACAGGATTGTTATGGGATGAAAATGGAGAGAATTACACACACACCTTGGAAATATGCAGAGAAAGGGCACAGTGAAAATGCCATTATAAGAATGGTTCCAGATCACCTCCTTTTCTGATCTGTATCTCCCCCCTGCCCCATCCACTGACAAAAAGTATATTCTCTCGCCTTCTTTCTCCCTCCATCTCTTTCTGCCCTTCCCTAGGATAGTTATTCTGCCTCTACCAGCCAAGACAGAGCAGGATGTAATTTCCTTTTGCAGGTTCTCCCTGTGCTTCCATGGTTTAGGGGTTGGATCAAATCCTGCTTATTTGTGAGGAAGCTACCAGGATAGGTGTGCTGCATTCCTTTAAAGTTTAAACCCTTAAAGACCAATTTAAAGTCTGACTGAAGCATCACTGAGGCAAACTGGGAAAGGAGTGACAGGATGGGGCTTTTGGCATGCAGGAAAGAGAAAGGAGGATTGAGGATTGATATCCATGGGGTCGGTGGGTGGGATGAAAGTCTGGCCCTGGTGGGAAAGGGAATGACAGGATGGGGCTTTGATTTTCTAGTTATTGAAACTTAACCCCCCAACCCCACCACTCCTTTTTTTCCTCTTAAAGTTGGCTCCCAGACTTGAGACTCCACTTGAGACTTGACTTGAAGTATCTTACAATGTCTTGAAACTTGACTTAAGACTTGAAGGTAGGGACCTGAGACTTGATTTAAGACTTGGAGTAAAAGACTTAAATACAGCACTGGTTTTTACTGATAAGTTAGAACAGAACACTATAGCGAAGGGTATATGCAACTGCAAACATTAAGACTGTTAATGAGAGTAGCCCAGGATGGCCTTCCCCAGACTGGTGCCCTCTAAATGTGTTTGCTGACAACTGATAGAAAGTGCTAGCTGCTTGCTGTCCAGCACATTTGCGAGACATTGTATCAGGGAAGGCTTTCTTAGAACAATGCTACTCAGAATGGTGGTCCCTGGACTGGTGTGGGCTGCCAGTCATTGGCTGCCAGTCCTGGAAAGTTTCTAGGAAAGCATCAAATAGTTTGTACCCAATACTGCCAATCCAGAGTACATTGAAAAACTTCATAATAATTGTTTGTCTCCCACATCAGATAGTCTGAGAAGCACTGCCTTAGAACAATCCATGTAGACCACAGGGATTTTATGTTGACTTAACACTGTATCCTAGGTGAGAAGGGCTGTCTTTTCAAATCTTCTAACTTCCCCAGGCCTCTCAACCAGGCCTTTCTGCTCTAAGTGTCATGGTACATCATTTACTGTTGCTCATGCACATTTTATAGTGCAGCTGGATTTCTTTCTTTTGCTCCATCTGCGTCTTAGAAGAGTGAACCAAAATATCTCAACTGATGTATTCACTGAGGAAGAGGAAAAGGTCAAAGTAGAAGGATTCTATACATATAAAATGTAACAAATCTCCCTTTTGGTAGGAAGATGCTTATGGAATCCAGTGAGCTTTAAACCTTTTGCTGCTATGTGACAATGAATAATTGGCCAGTGACAGGAGAATAATAAGGTGAAAATGAACATCTCTGTCACTTAAGTAACTGGCTGCTGATAATTTTACCATGTCAAAGTCCTGTAAAAGAATTAGATTAATGAAAGAACATGCATGCCTGTTTTCCATTTTCTTAATTGGCATTCATCCCCTCCCCCAAATGTTCTTACTATATTTCAAGTTATAAAAATAGAAACTGCTATGTTGCCATGACTCCCTGCACAACTCCAGAGCCTCTTTCCTTTCTTTTTGATGCAATTTCACTTAAAAATCTGGTTTGACAGACACCAGCTCAGTGCGTCCTCTAGTGGCTGTGTCCTCAGGGGAGGCCCTGGCAACATTCATGGTCATTAGAAGATCAGTGCAAACAGTGGAAGTGTTAACTGTAGTGTCCAGCCTGAACACCAATTCAGTTAATCACATTCTTCTAGCTTCAACAAATCCCTTGCAGGTTCACAGTTTGACTGAACTGTTTGGTTTAATTTCTAGGCCTAGGTTTCCAAGCAATTGCAGTCTTCTACTTCAAGGGTGGTTGTAATTTGTAAGTAAATGCTTTCTGCCTTGTGGACCAAATTCAACAATGTGCGCAAACAGATGCTTAAATTTAAGAATCAGCACACATTATTAACTGAATGTAGCCCTGTAGCAGAATGAAGTAATTGCTGCAAGTAATACTGTGTAATCCACACCATTCAGAACAAATTCAGAAGCTCATTTTGTCACATATTCTACAGATATTTTACCATATCTTTGCACCTGATGTGACTGGCACATATAGATGTCTGGGTTCAGTCATTTGTATGAATTTTCTTCATATTAAGAATCAAACCGAAAGAGTCGCTTGTTTTAGAGCAGCCTTCTCCATTATGGGAACCTCCAGATATGCTGGGTTACAATTTCCATCATTTCCCAAGATGTCTAGAGATGATTACAGATGGATAATGTTAGATTACAAAAATGGGAACAGTGTGTGTACTAATACCATGCTCAAAGCTCATCTGTGAATCAGTGCCACAGGACTGTGATTAAGTGCCACACTGAGTTCCCATGTTTTAAGATCCATTTACTTAGCATGCTTAAAATGGGGATATAATCACATTTACCTGAGAGAACAGGCTATTGCCTATTCCTACAACAATTAAACAGTTTCTTGCTAGCAATTCTTAAATACGGAACAAGGATTTCCTAAAAATTTCAGCCATAAATTGCATCCTAGGATATTAAAAGAGCTGGCAGAGGTCATTTTGGAACCGCTTGCTATAATCTTTGAGAAATCTTGGAGGACAGGAGAAGTTCCAGCAGACTGGAAGAGAGCAAATGTTATCCCCATCTTCAAGACGGGGAAAAAAGAGGACCCAAATAATTATCGCCCAGTCAGCCTGACATCAGTACCCGGAAAGATCCTGGAGCAGATCATTAAGCAGTCAGTTTCTAATCATTTAGAAAGCAACGCGGTAATCACGAGAAGTCAACATGGATTTCTCAAAAATAAGTCATGCCAGACTAATCTTATCTCTTTTTATGATAGAGTTACTAGCTTGATAGATGAAGGGAATGCTGTGGATGTAGCATACCTCAATTTCAGTAAGGCCTTCAACAAAGTTCCCCATGACATTCTTGCAAAGAAACTGGTAAAATGTGGGCTGGACAGGCCTACCGTTAGTTGGATTTGTAATTGGTTGACCGACCGAACCCAAAGGGTGATCACGAATGACTGCTTTTCATCCTGGAGAGAAGTGACTAGTGGGGTGCCACAGGGTTCTGTCCTGGGCCCAGTGCTGTTCAACATTTTTATCAATGACTTGGATGAAGGAATAGAGGGCATGCTCATCAAATTTGCAGATGATACCAAATTGGGAGGGGTTGCTAATACGCCAGAGGACAGGATCAAAATTCAAAATGACCTGGATAGATTGGAGAGCTGGGCCAGGGCGAACAAAATGATATTCAACAGAGAGAAGTGTAAGGTCCTACACTTAGGTAGAAGAAAATGGAATACAGAAATATAGGATGGGGGACACGTGGCTGGATAACAGTACATGTGAAAGGGATCTAGGAGTCCTCATAGACCACAAGCTGAACATGAGTCAGCAGTGTGATGTGGCAGCCAAGAAAGCCAATGCAATTCTCGGCTGTATCAATAGGAGTATGGTGTCTAGATCGAGGGAGGTACTGGTACCACTCTACTCTGCTTTGGTTAGACCCCATCTTGAATACTGTGTCCAGTTCTGGGCACCCCAATTCAAGAAGGATATGGATAAGCTGGAGCAAGTCCAGAGGAGAGCGACCAAAATGGTGAGAGGTCTGGAAGCCATGCCCTATGAGGATAGACTTAGAGAGCTGGGTATGTTTAGTCTGCAGAAGAGAAGGTTAAGAGGGGACATGATAGCCATGTTTAAATATTTGAAGGGATGCCACATAGAGGAAGGAGAGGGCTTGTTTTCTGCTGCTCCAGGGACCAGGACAAGGAGCAATGGATTCAAGCTGCAGGAAAGGAGATTCCACCTGAACCTCAGGAAGAACTTCCTGACAGTCAGGGCTGTCCGGCAGTGGAATCTGCTGCCTCGGAGTGTAGTGGAGTCTCCTTCCTTGGAGGTTTTTAAGCAGAGGCTTGATGGCCATCTGTCAGGATTGCTTTGAGGGTGTTCCTGCATGGCAGGGGGTTGGACTGGATGGCCTGTGTGGTCTCTTCCAACTCTATTTACAGAATATAACAATTTAGCAGGATTTTATCTGTTTAATTGGTATGCTGTTAAAGTCAGTGGCAGAACCTCCCTTCATGTCTATTAATTTGAGTTTCATCTCCTCTTTCACAGTCTACATCCATGAATCTGGTTGCATACAGAGGGGCAAAAGGTTTTGTAGGTCAGTCCTATTTCTGTCGGCCTTTTTTCACAATGTGTATAACTTTCTCAACAACTTTTACCTTACTCTGCAGCTTTTTCAGCTTCTCATGTTCTTATCCAGCCTGAGGCAAATGTTTTGAAAAATCTGAACAAAAACAGTTCATCCAATTTTGAGTTATGACACTGTGAAATAAATGCATTAGTTCTGCTCTCAAATAATAATTCAGTTGTGAGATTTTTTTGTGCATAATTAATTCAAATTGCCTAAGTTTTAAGCATTCAAATTTGAAGTGTATAGAATATTCAGTGGATAATGCTTTTGTTGTGAAGCTTGGAGAAATTATTTTTGAATAAATTTATTAACTTTTGAAGATAAAACACTTAGCCTTAACCTGTGGTTTTGTACATCCTGGATATAATACTTGACTAAAGTATTTGGATGAATGATGCCATACATTCGAAGACATTATTTATCATATGAGAAACAAAGATGACTTTGAAAAATTAAAATATGGAGAGAAAATCTATTAAATTGTCTATTTCATCCTCATCTCCTGCATCATTTATCTAGTGAAAGATTGGATTGTACAGTGTATTCAGAAATGATGTATGATTTTCATTCACTTATTGAAACACGTTTAAAAGGCCTCAAATTTGCCTTGATCAATTGGGTAAAGACTATCCACTAAGGATTCTATAAAAGAGTATATAATGAATAATATGTAACATACAAAGCTTTGTAATGCATAGATGTAGAACCTTAGAAGTTAGACCCAGCTAGATACAAATGCCCTTTGTAGGTAAAACGAATAGACTATATTAGATTGGGAGTGAATTTTTAGTTTAATAGTATTTTAGATTAGAATCATTAAAATAGCTTTATGAAAATAATATCTAGACCTAAAATAATTAATTTCAATCTGCAATGATAATCACACACAGAGAGAACCTGACGTTAATTTCTCATTGAATAAGATGGCACTGGATTTTTTTTAACCCTATTTCTCCTGTTTTAAAAGCAACATCAATAAATATTTGTTTAGTGACCTTGTTCCTCTCAAACAGGAATACAAATTTATTTCTAATAAGGTGTGTGTGTGTGTGTGTGTGTGTGTGTGTGTAATTTCAAAAGCACTTGTTTTTCCAAGAATAAACCACAGGTTGGCAAATTGTGGCCCTCCAGATGTTATTGGATTGTGGTTGCCATTATTTCTGCTCCTTGGCTACACAGACTAGAGCTGATGGCCATTGCAATCTACCACATCTAGCGGTTGCCTGTCTTTGCTGGGTGATTCAATTGCTGAAATACAATGCAGGGTGCTCAGATTATGGCTTGGTCGCTTGGACTAGGGAAGCCAGTCTTAGAAAGTATATTGGGGACTTCTTTGAATCTTTCTTTGTGAATAATGTGCTTGAATGAAGCATTGCATAAGGTATTTCAGTAAGGAGTTGCTATAGTTTTGGAAACTTTCATGTAGGTTACAAAGAAAATAATTGGATTGAATGGGGAACAGACTTGATGAAACAAGGCCATGCTAGTTGTATATTGCATCTGGAGAAATGAAGAGAATATACAGGCTTTTTTTTTTTAAAGGACAGTTCATTTATATGGTAAACTGCAAACTCCCTGCCCCCCCATTATCTCAACACTAAATTCTCACCCTACCATCTTTCTCATGTTGGAACAGATTCCCTTTTCTCTTCTAGAGCTCTCGTTGTTATTATTATTTTTCTGATTGTGATTCATTAATCTTCCCAATGTTCCCTTTAAGGAGGGGAGGAATGAAATTTAACCATTTATGGTACAGTCCTTTACATGGCTACTCATAAGTGCATTCTCTTGAATTCAATGGGATTTATTCCCAGTTAATTTAGTAATCTAGCTCCCAGATTGCTGTCTATCCATTTCTCTATCTGATGCAGACTGTAGTACACCCTAAATAGTTCACAATAACGAAAACAATGAGCTTCACAAGAAAGCAAAACGAATATGGTCAGATAAACTTCCTTTCTGGCCCTAGATAAGATGATCAGGTAGACTCTACATATGAGTTAATTCTATCAATGCTACAGTTGCTAGGACAGTGTTATTTTCCTATGCGAAGATAATCTCAGTGCAGAAAAAATTCTGCTACAGTATGTTTGGAATAAGTGGGACATGGTTTTGTTGTAATTGCAGTGATGGGCAGGAACATATTGCATAAAATGGCAATTGATGTACTGTGGAAACATTTCTTGTTCTGGTGCACGAGAATATATAGTCAGTCCGCCACATTTGCTAGGGTTAAAGGTGCAGGACCCCCACAAAAATGGACAAACTGCAAATATCAAAATGTGTGTGTGTCTATGGGAAGGGGGCTGAGGAATATTTTTACCATACCCCACACCTCCATTCTGCAGGATGTGCTGTTTTCATGATTGAACATATTTATGACTGAAAAACATGGTCAAAGGCATGCTGGTCAGAAGAGGGCCATGTTAGGCTGACCTTAAACATGGTCAGGTTGTAAGTTCAGAGAAGATTAGGCAGGAGACCCTGATACTAATGGGTTTGTGATAATCCTTTCAAGACCCCAGGCTACATGCACACCCGAATACAGTAGAAGGCGAACTGTCCAGGTGAAGTAATCAGGGACCATTCTGTGATCCTGCCCTAAGGAAATTCTCTGTAGACCCCTTGCCCAACCAGACATTAAGAGATTGTCATGACTCCCATCAATGTTTTGTCACATAGAGTTAGGACAGTCAGCCCATTCTGGAGTCTGTTGTCAACCCTGTGAGAAAGCAATTACTGATTTGTTCTTGCACCCTCCAAGATAGGAAATAGGGTATATAAAACCCAACTTTAGCACCAGCAAATTGTAGTAGTTGGACGTAATACATGGTGCCTGGACTTCTGTTCATTCTTGCTACCCTCAGATGCTGTCTGAGCCACTTTGATTTTCTCTTTCAGGACTGGTAACTACCACCCTTTTTACCCAGTCTGTCTCTGTCTATCCAACCTTTCATGCCTCATTTTCCAATAGCCTTGTATGGTTCTTGAGAGTGTCTGATTTCTTGTGTGTTTTGCCGATCCAAATAAAATTGTTTAACTTTTAACTGGAGTCCTCTCTACAGTTAGTACTGGTATAGGCAGGTGAAAAGATCTTGCCATAACCCTTTTCTTGCAGGTCTCCTTTGAGTTATAATTCCACAAATTCTAAGGAGAAGCTGGCATTGCAGGTGGACTTCAAAGTTCCCCCACCTCTTAGGGTAACAGCATGTGGGGAGGGCACACACCTAGGCTCCAAACCAGGTCAGGGAAAAGATAGAGAAATGGTCAGCATGATGCCCCTATGCTTTCTCTCCCTCATCCATCTCTTTCCTTAGGTGTGGGGGGCATGGAGAGGGTTTATGGTGCTGAGAAATCAGGGTGTGAGCCATCCTTAGTTGCTCAGATAGTGGATGGCAGTGGTGGTGGTGGAGGAGGAGGACCAGAGGTAGGTTTTTAAAAGCGTGCATAGCCTGATTGGAGCCACCAAGAGGGAAGGTTGGGAAAGAAGCACTTGAGGTGGGGTGGCAGGGGCTGGAGAAACTCACAAATAATCAAGTCCATGAAAGTGAAGCCCACAAATGTGGATGATCAACTGTACATGCTTTGGCATACATGGGTATCTCCATGTAGGAAAAACATCAGATATGAAGTGGACCTCTGTGCTAATTTATCATGAGGCTAGAACTGGATGAGGTAAACTTAACAATAATGTGATATTATACAAATATTTTAGAAAGTGCTATGACATTGAATTTAGCAGAAGTTCCATAGGAGATCACTTGTTTGTTTTCAGAATGTTAAAACGTGGTGCTCAAGATGGTTATACTTGGTTGTTGTCACCATTTGGAGGCTTTTGGTAGTTCTTGCTAATCCATGAACTTCTGTGTAAATAAACATATCTTACTATCAATTTTATTTGATTTGTTTATTTAGACTTCACAATCAAAAAAATTAAAGAAAATAAGGTGGTGTAGTAGTACTTTCATTGCTTTAGCTTCTGTAACACAATCATTATGGCACTATCAGAGCATTAAAAATTACTTTCAGGAAATGGATAATAAGAAAAGTGAGCAAAAGGTGTTTGAATATAATAGCCTAAAACCCAGTGATGAGAGCTAAACAATTTAAAACAATTAAGTTATGATTAAGTTGAAAATTGCCAGTGACAAGGACAACTTAATTAGTGTACTTTTTAATTAAAGTGATTGATTTATGTTTGAAGTTCAGAATTACGTAGTAACAAAGCAATCTAAGCCAGAGTGGTAAAAAGGTAAGCAGTCTCCACAACTGATTCCCACCCCACCCCATTTCTAAAAATTATCCATATTCCTGAAATCAATGTATGTGTGTGTGTGTGTGTGTGTGTGAAATCTGGAGGATGTTGAAAATTTGTGGACACATGTAGAATCTACAGGAAGTAAAGAACATAAAAGAAGACAAATACCCCAGGAACCTACTTTCAGACAACTTTTTCCTCTAGTTTACCACTTACCTTTTGTCTCAAGATCAGATCTGTCCAAGTATCCTGGGTTATGAAAATTGAATTTTACAAATACAGGAATGTTTCAGATTTTACCAATATCAAGCTAAGTATTTACTGAGCTTTTTTTCTATGATCATTTAAAGGTCTGTTTAATCTTAATTACCCTGGAAAATTACAATGAAAATGGAAGAATCACCCCAAACTGGATCTTTTAAGTCATACAACAAATTTTTGTGAACCCAAATACTGAAATATTTTTAAAAGGCAGTTGTGACATGTGTTTATATGATGTAAATAAAGTGTGGTTGGAGTGCAGGATTGTGATCTGGGAGATCCATTTTCATATTTCCTCACAGCCATTAATTTCAGTTGGTGATCCTGGGCCACTCGTATTCTCTTAGCTTGATTTGCCTCACAGGGTTATAGGAATAAAGCAGATAGGAGGAAAGCCATTCATGCCACCTTGAGCTCATTAAAGGAAAGATGGAGGCAAAATGTAAAGAAGAACTAAATAGTTAACTGATCCACATGGAGATTAGAAATCATGTAAATGAAGTTAAGAAATTATACAGCTCTATGTGCCTAATTATTAATTTCACCATCAGTGAAATTTCACCATAATTTAACCAATGCAAATGGTTATAGAAACTCTGGTTTATTTTAATTTATGATTAGAATATGATTATTTATCTTGGAAAGTGGGTACTCTTTGCATCTGGATGATTCTCCCATGTTCTGGATTGCTTAGAGGTTCCTCTTCTGTTTCAGGAAACTGCATATTGAAGTACTTAACTCTGAAGCTTTTGTTGGGATATATATGTGGTTCTGTAAATTAAAGAAGTGGGGAGAGTGAAACCATAAAAGAGGGGGAAGAAAGGGAAAGCAAGCAAGGGGGTTTCAGTGAGGTGAATGAGAAACTGAGTTTTTAAACCTCTGTGCAGCTGTTTCTCCTCCTCTCCTAAACTTGCAAGAGTAGAGGTAAGATGGTGAATGAAATTTTTCATCATTCTGGCAAGCCTTTTTGTGTAGTAATATAGTGTATGAACACTTGAACACTAACTTAAAATTAGCTTAACTGTTAAAACCATTTCTTTCAACTGAATGTAACTGAATTAGATCCCCATCCCCCTTAATGTGTTAACACTTTCCTATTGACTAAACTGTCTTTGTTAAAACACTTCTGGTCCTGATGAAAATCTACTACCCTTTTGTAGTCTCCATGGATCACTCTGGCAAGGCTGACAAGGGTTTCAGTGTAGTCATATGAGGTACATTTTGATACTAGTTTAAAATTAACTGTTAAAACCTCCTTGTTCAGAGTAGAGTTGTGTCTCCACATTTGCGCGTTTAGCCTTCACAGACTTGATTATTTGCAAGTTTCTCCTTGCACCCTCCACCTCAGGTACTTCTTTTTCAGGGGGAACCTTCCCTCTCAGCAGCTGTGCACAGGTAAGCGCCCCTTTAAAACTCCTCCTCCTCCTCCACTGGCTGCTGCCTGGCCAACTAAGGATGGCTCACACCCTGATTTCTCAGCACCACAAACCCTTACCTGAGGAAAGAGATGAGTGACAGAGAGGAAGTATAGGGCCACCAATTCACCCCCTTTCCCTCTCCTTTCCCTGACTCAAGTTGGACCATGGGTGCTTCTTTCCCCACCATGCCTTTTCCCCCTTTCCAGAGACACACTACATTTTGGTATTTGGGATTTTCCCACTTTTGTGAGGGTCCTGCACCCCAACCCCCCCATATATAAATGTTGAACTTGGTGTGTTAACCCTTTTTCATTGACTTAACTGTCTTTGCTAAAACCCTCTAGTCCTGGTGGAAACCAATGACCCTTTTGCAACTTAGATATGTCCCTGGAAGAGTTCTATATCTTCTTTCATACTCTTTCCTTCCCACTGTAACTGGGACAAAAAAGTAAAAGCAAAACTTCATCATAATGTTGTCTATGGAAAATTTGGGATACTTACTATAGCATAAACCATGTTTATTGTTTCAGAATAGTTTTATACAGTCCTTCATACTGTTTAGAATTCCAGGGCAATATACAATCCATCAGTGCACGAGATAAAATACAAGAATAAACCCAACAAAAAAATGTTCATTCTTAAAAATATTATACAATATTATTTGTTACCAGGAGGTAACAAAATCCTTTTACCTTGGTCCCAGAAATATTTATGCAGTGCTGAAATTAAGTAAATACAAAGCAACAAAGCAACCAAGATACCAAACTGTATTCAAAGTTGTAATAAATCAGTCGTAACCAGAGGTTGCAATGTTTTTGTTTTTTGCTTTTTTTTTCCTTTGAAAAAGAAATTCCTCATGTTACTCTCTTTTTGCAGGGAGGGGATGAGGCATTATTGTTATCTTTACTCATCTCCTCAGAGAATTGAAGTATACTCCTTTTTCTTATCTCATTACTATGGCAACACTGAAAATGTACTCTACAATTGTTCCAAGTAGCCAGTTCATAGACATTTGTACTTCACTTTAAGGTGTTTTGCTTTAGAGCATTTTGTTAATACAGTGCTTTTCAATTATGCAGTACAGCATCATTTTGTTGCCTGCACTGAGTCTGTTTACAGAATTTGTCTCTCATTGTTCTAATCTGGGAATTTTTTTTATTTATTGTGTTTATTTTTGCATCTTTGGCATTATTGTGCACTTTATAAATGATAGTGTAAATGTATTTTTAGGCTTTTATATACACTGGCAATGAGCAAAGGCTGTGGTTTGCTTTAAGGCAATATTTGCTTTGCAGTGGTTGTCTGAGACCTAACCTGCCATGTTAGTGAGGTATGCCTGTATTACCTTTTAAAAGGCAACAGCTATATTATAGTGGGAATTAAGGAAAGAGCCATATACCTCAGGGTGAAGTTTTCCCATCCCACACTGACTCTCCTTCACTAAGAGTCTTTCACTCGATTCCTTTCTAACCCTCGCTTCTCCTCATCCTCTTTCCTGTACTATGCATTATCTTACTTTCGGTTGTTCTTCTCTCTTACCCACATGCTTCACATACCGTCCAACATTCACAGATGAATAATGGGGCACGTGGGACCCAAACAACATCAGAGTATGGTCAAGATGGAAAAAGTTATTAATGAAGAGGAACACATAAGCTTGGAGAAGCTGCAGCAGTTTGCTTTTGGCTGAGGCCACTGGGAATTGGCAATATAATCCACCACCTCTTCTCTACCCTGCTGAGTACATTGAATGAGAATTACTTTTGCACTTTGGATTCAGTTTACAGTTGAAGTAAACTGAGGACAAAAAAGGGAGAAATGAGAGGAAGAGAGAGAAACTGGGACATTTTAAAAGAGTGTGATGGTAGAGATTTAATCAGGACTTGTCCCTGCCAAATCAGAACAGTTGGAGAGTATAGCTTTGCTGCAGTTTTGCAATTAATTTCACTGAGTTTTCACTGCTGCTCTTCTGGGTTGCTCACTCCTTTGTTCTACTCGCAGCCTGTTCCATACCTGTAGAGGCAGAGAGACAGTTCTATGCCTGCAGGGCAGAATGGCAGAAAGGCAGAAATTGAATTCTAGTTCAGGAAAAAGGAATGTCTTGACCCCTGATTCTTCCTCTTCAGGAAGAAACATTGCTTGCTGCTCATTTTTGGCAAAAGAAATTACTTACAAATAATTAGTTACTTTAAGGAATTATGGGCAAGCACTGCCTATAACATATCATGTACACAATATACTGATATAAATTTGTTTCATCACAACATCTTTGCCGAGTCTTGTTTGAAATGAAATGGAAATTTTAAGTGACTGAAGCTGGCATATGACCCTTCTGTTCTTTAAGAATCTTTAATATCCAGAGATAACCACCAAGTAGCCAGAGACAAATATGTCAAATTCCAGTATCTTCTGCCAGACAACTCAGCCAAAGTCGTTCTGAATCTGTTCTGAATGACTTTGATTTATTCAACACCTTACTTGAATCAGCACCTGTAGTTAGACTGGCTATATGATAACAAAAAACACTTGAGTACAAATATGCTGATGAATTAGATTTGTCCAATGCATGTATAAGTAAACTAACGCGTGTACAATGTACATTTAATTTGACATTTGAGCAGAGTTTAAAGCTCAGATTACATGCTACGAGCCACAAAAGAGTTTGCTCAAGCTGGATTCCTTATACTGCTGCAATAATTAGGTAAGTCTTATTAAGCAGAATCAGAAATCATTGCCTGGGACTGTTTACTTACCAGTAAAAGTTGTGATTCTGTTGATTTCTTCCAAGCAGCATAAGGATGTGACTGCTGTTGAGGTGCTCTGTATTTGATGGGTAAAAATATTAATACAAAACACAAGTAAAACAAAAAAAAATTAAAGACAACTGTATTACATTGAATTCTGCAGATATTTTTGCCTTGTGTTTTTTAAAAGTGAAATTAAATTTATATAAACTGCAAGCTAGGATGGGTAGGTAGTCTCAATAAAATCCTTTCTCCAAAGTCATTTTTCGCTTCAAAATCACCCTGCTCAAGATGCCTTTGCACCTATAAGGGAAAGAATATTATTCCTATGGGATCTACATATTTTTCTAAAACTTAACCTTACTAGAGAAAAAGTGAAGAGGATATATTTGAGTTGATAAATGTGGGGAAAGAGTTCCATGTTCTCTTATTACTGCGACCTCCATGTGCATGACTTCTAGCTCATGCAAAGTGCTGCAATACTATACCTAAAATGGTGGCAATATGCACGTGGATATGCTAAAGTATTCCTGTGCACGTCTCCACTATTGAATAGAATGGAACGTGAGCATTCTTTTTTTCTCTCTTACTCATGGGGTTCCTGGAACAGAACCCCAGAACAAAGAGCCTACTGCATTTATCCTTCTTCTTCCCTTACTCACAGCTACCAAGCAGCCCTCATAACTAGAAGACTAGAGTGTCACTTCACTTAGTGTGTTGCTGAGCCTGAGAAATGCCCTTTCAGGTTTTTATCTCTTAACCACTAAGCTGGTGTGCTCAGGATTTTAGTAGAATATTTTGTTAATAAATATTTTATTCTGAAACAGCTTGGATTGGATAGATTTGTAAATTTGGGCAAGATAGGCAATTTCCGCAGTCAAATTGATGGTTTGCGATTTTGGATTATTTGTAGGGATAGCCAAATCTGGCAATTTTGTTTCTCTCTAATTCAGCTATTTTAAATCTCAAGTCCTTTCACTTACTTGCAAATTTTGTTTTTAACAGAAGAGACTCCCAATTTTCAAAAGTTTTTAGCCAGATGTGCTTATCTTTAGGCTAAGTTCAATGGCCTTAAAAAAAAAAAACTCTTTCTTGAGAAAAATACAATTTTTTAACCTGTGGTAGAGGATTCTGGGAATCACAAAAACATTCCTGATGGCTGCATAAGACCTGTGCCCCCCCACTTTGCCTACCTCTGGAGTAGGACCTGTCTACCATAAAGTTATTGAAAAAGAGGTGGTAGCCCTAATTCAGCTTCACAAACATGATGGAATACATGGAGATTCCAAGTCACTCATTCATGAGCTAAACACTCACAAATCCTCTGCCTGGAGGATTAGCCACTATTAATGTTTCCCATATGCAGGCCATTTCCACACCTTACCTGTTGTCCTGTCGCAATCCTGGTAGCACCTTTGCCAGGAAGGGAGTGCAACAGGAATACTCCCTTCCCTGTGGAACAGAGCACGAGTGACACACGCCTGCCTTCTGCAGTGCAGCCAGGTTTTTTCCCATGCTGTGTTGGGGAAGGAGGCGCCTCCATTGTGCTTCTTGCCTTTCTGCATGGCCAAGAAAGAAGGGAGCGTTGGGTGATCGTGGGCACTTAGCGGATTTATTCCATTAAGCAAATATTTTGTGATCACGAACCGTGACAACTTTGTGTGAAAGCACAACCTGCGGACCACTGCCATCCTGTCCCCATAGTGGGACTGTGATGCCATGTGGAAATGGCCACAGTCTTTTCCCCCAGTCTCAAGATCCTTCTATAGATTTTGCAAAGAAATTAGTGTTTTCTTACAGTTCTTGTGAAAAACCAAAACCAACCAAAGTTCTCACCCATCTTTAGGTATGGGGCAATGCAATCTCTACAAAATATTACATGTGGTGAAAAACACGTGTTTCTTTTACCAGATGTCAGACTGCATTTACTGTGATAAAATTGCCAAAAGTGAGTTGAGAAGGAAATATAGCTTTAATTGCAAGCCAACCTACTTCATTCATTTCTTAAACTCTGCATGCACATTCAATCAGTTCACATTCTCAATACATCCGTTTGATTGCATAAATTGGCTGTAAGTGCAGTCTAAATCTCAGTAATATAAAAATATAGGAAGCCTATGTTCAGGGCCCACAAATCATTCAAATGGGGAACACTTGTTATTAATGTTGTTAATTAGCACTTACATTACCATAGCTGCTCAAATGTCATGCTTAATTGAGGCATTGTTGTGTTGAAGAAAAAATGCATGATGAGAAGAAATGGAACATGACACTCTTTAAAAAAATCCATCAATGATTACTGTAAATTTTGCTTAACCTTCCATTCTACTTCTAGAAATTTATTTCATTTTATTTTTTATTTTTTTATTTGTTATACATATAGTCAGTCACAATGTCTGCCATATCTTACACTGCCTACAGGTGAATAAGTAATGCCTCCCGGTCCTACTTCCCCCATCCACTTCAGTCCATCTTAACAGCCAGCAATCAGATTGGGCAAACAAGGTGTGTTCACTTGGCTGTTGGGGTTCAAGAAGGATGACATGTCTAACCCACTCTCACCAATGGGTGCAGCTGTGACAATGAGAAACAAGTTCCCTTGTTGCAGACTCTCTCACTAGCAGGAAGGAATTGGTAATGTCATTTTCCTTGTTCCCCAATCTCCAGCTGAATGTCCCCACTGCACTAGGGGGACTGGGTGGCATTTATGTAGTTTTACATAATGTAGTCTTACTGAATACAAAGTGGTTATGAATCTGTAACTCTAGGTTATCAATCTCTTAACTGCAATCCTGAATACCAGGCAGAGATATTAAAAATACAATTATAAAAATATTCAACCAAATCTTGCATTTGTTTTTAAAAAGATTCTGACTGTAAAAAACCTACATGTTTTATTCTTATAGCGTTCAGTGAATTAAGTCCAGACAAAAGTATTTTTGTTGATCAAGTGGGGGCTCTCTGGTGTGCCCTCATTAACGTACCTAAAGAAGAGGAGCCATATAGCCAGGGAACAGTGTCATCTTAAAGGATCCTCTCATGTGGGTAAGCTACCCTGCCAACACAGTCATCCAGCGCTTTCCAGACCAACACTGTTTTATATGACCTGTTGTAGACTTTCAATGATCCATAATTAGACATTCTGCAGGAAGAAGAAAATATAAGAGATGCAAGAAGCCTTTATGGAATATTTGTTTTTGTATGTTGTCTTGGATGGAGAGAAGCACTGGCTTGGGATCACAATGTGTGAGAAAACATCTGATGTGATACCAAATATGTTGATACAGAATTCATGAACTTTTGGCACTCCCATCACATATCCATCCATGTGCTTTTAGCGGGGCAGCCTCTCTAAAAGACAGAGAGAGGAGATTCTCATGTGATACAATTTCACTGGCATACAATACCATGTGCATTATTTAAAGAAAGGTTTCTGTCATTCCACACCTTATTCCACAATATTTCAGGAATAAGTATGCCTACATTTGCTTCCCAGACTTCCTTTGAATCCTCAAAGTTTCCAGTTGTGTGATTTTTAGTTACATATCTTGGAAAAAAATGAGGTGGACATCTCAATAATCCTGTTGTACTTGAATTGAATGTTCTAAACAGAATGCTTGTAGTGGGAGAAAGTAACAGTGTAGCCCTGATTGTGGCAGTTTAGGATTTGGCTCAAGCTAAGCTAAGAAGATTTTGGGTTCTTCACAGCTAGCTTAAATGACCATAACATTGACCCAGCAGGTCTCTGGCCATCTTTGCCAATTAAAATTGTGCTCTCAAGAGATAGAACTATGTGATATAAATATGGATCAAACAACAAACATGTGAATCAGAAGACAGGATATAAAGGCCATACTCTGGTACTGAATCTCAGGTTCTTCTAGAAAAGACAATGAACTGTTCTGAAGGTGTCCAGGGATCAATTCACACAAGTAAAATTCACACACAATTCACACACAGTAAAATTCCAGGAATTTTATAGCTGGAAATTTATGGCATAAATATTTAAATAGTTAGCAAGACATTAGGGAGTCTAAGTTCTTTCCACTGAAAAGTGAAAATTCTTGGTTTGTCAGAATGAACAGAAAAGTTTCTTTCCTCTAATGATGCACTTTCTCTCCATCTCATACTTGGCAGGCTCTGTTTATTTGACAGGGTAGTTAGAATGGCCTAGATCCTACTAAATCAAACTCCCTGTACAATGGACTGTAACGTGATTGGTTTGTACAGTGATGCTCCAGACTTACCGGGTAGTAGTCAATGCAACTCAGGCAGGGAGTCGAGCCACTCAAGTATCATTTTTTGTAGTATGGTGAGCTTCTTTTTCTCAGAGCGTTGGAAAAGCCAGCCAACCATGGACAGCATGATTGGCTCGTAGGCAGGACCACAGAGAGTCAGACAAAGTTTTCCTTCTTGTCTGAGGCTGGGCTATATAAGCCCACCTCCCAAAGCTTCTTCTTCAGACTTCTGGAAATGTCATCTCCATCCTCCCACTCTGTGTGTGTCAATGAGCTTAGTTTTGTTTTGCTTATTATCACATCTTTTAGGTGGTGGTTTGGTGTGGGACCCAGATCCAGTTGATCAGAAAATGGGCTTGGGTGCCCATCCGTGTTGGACTAAGAAAGTCCCTGAAGAATGAGGTAGATGGAGTCATGCCCACTTTGAGAGGGCATGTGCCAGTACCTTATTTCCAGAGGGCAAGAGGACTCCACAGTGGCATCTGCCCATGTGGACTCCCATTGCTGCCTTCTAAGAGCAGCAAGTAGAATGGGATTAACAGTGGTTGACTGACTGGTAGGTGGATAAGTTGATGTCCGGACCAGATCCATGCTGATGCTAAGCCTGTTTGCAGCTGTAACCAATAAAAGTTATGGCCAGTTTTATCCCAAAGTTATATGGTATGCATATGTGGTTATTTCAAAAGGCAAAGCACCAATAACCATGAATCTGCAACATGGCTTCCAAGACCTTGCTGCAAGAGTAGAGGTCCTGTCTTGAGAGTGAGCATCACCACATTTGAAACACCAAGAAGCAGGTGACTGCATTTTATTACACCAGCAGGGATTTGTACAGCAGGGGTTGCCCAACTAGTTTTCCCCAGGATGTACAGAGTAAGATAATAGAATCATTGTCAGGTATGTAATTTCAAATGACACAGCTCAGTTCCAAGAATGGCAGTTTTGAAAAGTCTTGGAGGCATAGATTAGAGAGGTAAATTGTGTTCCTGCCCCCCTAGGGGAAGCAAGAAAAGGAAAACATAAAAGAAAAAACTTTATGGAAAGGAAAACATAAAGAGAAAACTTTTATGGCTTGTAGGGGTGCTAAGGGGTGAAGGGATTGTGCTCCTCCCATTAGTGATATTTTTAATATTCTCACAGGTTTTTACACCTACACAATTTTAAAGATACCATTCTTTACAAAGGCCTAAAAAGACCTTTGAAAACTATCAAGCATATATTCATAAAGAAAAGAAATATGTACTGGGATGCTGTTATTTCAGCTCTGGGGGTGGCTTTTATGCTTTCAAGACGTTGCCCACTGCATACTGTGATCTTTCTTCTGTTTCCTTCACCACCAATCTGTGAGGTTTTTTTTTCACCCATATGTCTCTCCCCTCATCCCACCTCCACCTTCTTCTCTTTGTTTAGAAGCATACAAGAAAATCTTGTTTAGTAACCATCAAATTCCTCTGCTCCCTTTCTTTCTACACTTTCAGATCTCCTTCTCAAATCAGTTTAGCAGCATCCAGTGGTTTCGCAAGCAATGCATGTTTGCTTTCAGCATTGTTTCTGCATCCTTTCTTAATTGTTCCTTCCTGTAAACATGTCTTCTAGGACAGCGGTTCTCAACCTGTGGGTCGCAACTCCTTTGGGGGTTGAATGACCCTTTCACAGGGGTCGTCTAAGACCATAGGAAAATACGTATTTCTGATGGTCTTAGGCTCCATTCCCTCCTTGGTGGTGGTGCGCAAGCATAAGCCACGTGCTCGCGTCCTCCTGCCCCCTGTTCAGAAGGTACTGAAATCGCTCCCCTTCTCCGCTACCGGGAGAACCTCCCATCTGACGGGCCAGCATGGGGCGGTGGCAGCAGCATGGGGGGCAGGCCCCCTCCTCGCCACGGCCCCTGCCCCACTTGCCATGGAGGGGGGCACTGCGAAAGCGCCAGGGGGCTGCAAGGCAGCGCTTTTCCAGGAGGGGCGAGCTGCACCCGGCGCAAAAGACAAAGGCACTGGGATTCCCCCCCCCCGGCCAGGGTTGACACTCCGGAAACTTTTCCCACACTGCCCCCCCAGCGGAAGCGAGAGCAAAGCAGAAGCAGAGCCTGGGGGGGGTTCTCAGAGTTTTTTTCCAGGGGAGACATGCAGCTCCTCTTTCCCTCTCTGCCCGCTCCCCTCCCCGTTCCTGGCTGGCGAGGCGGCCTTTGCCCGGGGGGGGGAGGCATTGTAAATAATAAATAAATAATTTTATGGTTGGGGGTCACCACAACATGAGGAACTGTATTAAAGGGTCGCGGCATTAGGAAGGTTGAGAACCACTGTTCTAGGAGGTCGTCTCAGCTGTTTGACTTTTCCTTTTCACTTTTCTTTAAGGTGTTTTCTTCATTCATATGCTGTAGGGAGCTTGACCTCTGCCCAAAGGCAGATGGGTTTTGGAGTCCTTGTTAGTATCATGGTCAAACATTAACAACTGTTTCATGGTGTGAAAGAGCTAACTTGTATCAATGACCTTGTTGGATACTGCTTGTGTTTGCTCTTCAGTCTGAGGCTGTGAAAAGATATGGAGTCAGGGAATGAATTTGCCTCTTTTGCTAACCTGTTCACACAGTTCTCCTAGTTCTTGGGAGAAGATGAGCCACACTTCTGTGCTTTGATTTTCTGTGTTTCCTTCTGTACTATGTAACCATTGGGAGTCTATTTTCTAGCTGCCCAGTGAGACTGACAAAACTCTGAAGAAGAGTGCACATGAAACCATGATAAAGACTTCATCATATCTTTTCAAAGTTTTTAACTGTTGCCCAGATTTACAATGTAAAGGCATAAATGTTTTGTGTGCCTAATATATTCGTGTATGAAGTGGGCAGATATACTAAGTTTTACGTCAATAAAAGTGTGTGGATAAGAAAGGACAAGCACCCTCTCCTGCCTTACTTATTTCTGGTGCTGGAATTGGGCAGATACAAGAACTTCAGATGACATGGAGAGCAGGGACGGGAAAAAGAGGATTCAGCTTCTTTAATTTATACTCCTGTTTCCTGATAATACTAGACTTCCTTGCTTTACTGAAAAAGCACATAAAAACAAACATGGCTACCTCCACCACATCTAATTTTGTCAGATGTCCAGTTGAGACAGACAATGGATTAAATCTAGCCAAACCAGCAAGTCACTGTTTTGGAGAAATTATCTTCTTGTTTACTTTGTAAGATAAAACTAAGCCCCAGTTATATATGTAAGCCACATGTTTAGGACTGACTGTGAAAAGAATAGCCTTCCAAAACATTTACTTTCCAATTTCTTTTACCACGTAATTGATCTGGAAAATCTAATATACACACAACAGTAGGGTGCCTTATATGTAATTCTTCATTCTGAAGATTCAGTTATTTTCCTTAAGGGTTTTGGGTGTTATTTGGTTTCAGTTGGATGGAATAGTCAGTTATGGTTTTGGGGAAGGGGGATTTCTTTTTTTAAAAAAAATCTGTCCCCAATGAGACCTATTTGGGAATGGATAAAATTTAAACAAAAAATAATTAATGCATTTTATATCTAGCTTCCATAGGTCCTCTCTCTCTCTCTCTGTAGTGTGTGCGTGGGCGCGCGTGCGCGTGCATATATATATATATATATATATATATATATATAAATCTCTCTATACTTCTAGCTTCTTTCTATTACTCCCCTCTTTCTCTATGGATCTCTCTGTCCCCTTCCCCCATCCCCTTCTCCTTTTTCTTTCCCTTCTTCTAATGGCCTCTATATTGTCGTTTAGGCATCACTCCTCCCGTAATAGGAAAGTTTCATTGTCAGACACTCATGGTGAATATCTATACTGCCTAGGAGAGGGGCATAACATGAACAAGTGCAAAATTTGCAGACAATTCACTTCTTAAACTCTTAAAAATCAAGCTTCTTAACTCAAATTGTTTTGCAGGTTTCTGAAAGGGGTTTCTGAAAGTACCAGAAAAGGCTGCAGAAAATACAACCTTGTTTAACACCTCAAACACCATTTCAAGGCATCAGGACATGCCAAGGATGTCCTCAGTGCTGATCTCCATACTGATAAAATTGACCTCCATACCAATGGAATCAGACTTCTCTATCACAGCCCACAGCCCAGCCCACTTCTCTATCACAGCCCTCGGTAGCAGAAATGCCTTTGGCCTCTACTGCTAAGGACAAGTAAACCAATAAGTAGCACTTGGCTGATGATCCTGCTTCTTCAGTGGCTCAGCTAAGAAAAGGACTAAACATACCAACACCACAGCTACATCTGGAACATGGTTGGTACCGTCTACTGGTCAATTGGTATTGTCTGCCACTTCTATTTCAGCACCACCTGCTGATTGGTCAGCAACTTTGCCTGCTCCATCATCAATTTCTTTGATGTTGGTTCCTGAGTTAGAAGAAGCACTGGTATCAGTTGATGCCAGTGGAATCACCCATACTGGGAACTGCCTCCTGTCATGTTCAGACTTTGCATTTGAGATCAAGGGCACATTTGCCTTGAATTTCACCTTTGCCTGCTCCACCGTCAGGCTTGTGCCTGATACTCTTGGCATAGCTCTGATAGACCATCATTCTGAGAACCTTGCTATGCATCTTCTCAGCTGCCTTATAGGGAATATGATTTGCATGAAGACTCACTGTTCACTTCAATATCATATGTAGACTGGTATTGATGAGAATATGTTTGGAGAGAGACACCAAGATTTTATAGGTCCTACTCTCCTTCGTATTGGGATAGATCCCATGCCTATGTTTATCGATATTGCTCCCCTGCTAAATCAGTGAGTTGACACCATTCCTGGTCGCAGTCTCTGTTGGTATCACTTTTTTTGAGGGATCACTCTTGCAGGTATCTACCTCAGTCCTGATCCCACTTTTTGCCTTGGTCGCAGTCAAACATGCCCCTTCGGACTTGATCTTGGCCTCAGTAATGATCTCACACTTCTCATTGCTCTTCATCCTGTACTTTGGATCGCCAGCAACAACCACTTTGCCATCTCTACCTCTAGTTCTGCCCTGGCATGAGTCACTTCAGCTGTATCCGTGGGAACCAATAATAGGCCCTATATCTCCTCCTCCCTGTACTACAGCTATGCTATCTGGGCCACCTCCATTGCCAACTCATTTCACTGCTTCACTCACCACTACTGCTGTTGCCACATTAGCTCTTTCATTGGTTGCATTAGTTCCTCCTCTTGTTCCAGTCCATCAGACTCAGTCTGCTGCACCTCAAGCCCAAGTATCTCCATCATCATTTTTGGGCTCTTCAGATTATGATTCAGGCACTTCCTATCCAGATTCCTCATGGCCATTCACACTGTCTCCCCAAACAGCTGTTGCAGACACCCCTCCTAAAGCCCTGCCAGAGGACATTAAACAATCTGCAGATATTGTTTTATGCATAGCAAAGGCTGTTGGGTTGGATGTATCTACCCTGCCTGTGTAACCAAGTATCTTCACCTACCACAATCCCATTCCTATCAGCTTTAAAAGAAGTAATAAAACAGGCCTGGGTACAGCTTGCATCCCTGCCACCAACACCGAGGTACCTGGAACAACTCTATAAGATTTATCTGATCAATGTCTCATACCTCTTTATTCACCCCACTCTGAATTTCATTGTCGTTGAAACATCTCAAACAAAAGGCAGGAAAAAAGGACACATTCTATATAGCCAGATAGGGAGGGTAAATGCCTGGACACACTTGGTAAAAGATTCTATTCTGCAGCCACACTCTCAGCTCAACTTGTGAATATGGGAGCTTGTATGGTGGTGTATCAAAGGTTTTTGTTGGACAAAATGTTGTTGTTTATTCCACATCTACCTGATAAGCATAGAGCAACTGCACTCCAGTTTCACCAAGAAGCTCAATTATTGGCATCTCGCTATTCTGTTGAATGCATAGCAAAGGTCATGGCAGGGACAGTGGCAAGTGCTACACATGACTGAGAATAGCAGGCCTTATGGAAGATACAAGAAAGAGGATGGAGGACCTCCCTCTTGATGGCCAAGGGTTGTTCCACTCCATTACAGATGATTGAATGGAGCATCTCTCTAAAGCTAGAGTGATGGCAAAAAAGATGAGGATTCACCAACAACAGTTCCAGCACCATAGTCACTCTTATCATTCATCTTGGGGGAAGCTGACCTCTACCTCTTACTGTCCAGGTCATTTTGCCCAGAATCTCCAAAATCCTCCTCTTTCCAAAGGTACTTCAAGCAGTATCACCAACTGTCATCCAAAAAGACCTCATCTTCCTTCAAGTTTAATTTTTGACTTTTCCTGCAGGGTGCCACATCTACCATCATTTTGCCTGATCAGCACTGATGTCGTCACGGTTCCAGAAGTATCTTGCCATTATTACAACTAGCAGAATATCACCACAGACACCTGGTTCTTCAGCATAGTTCATTTGGGCTATGCCTTTGAGTTTTCAAATATTCCTCCCTTTGTTGTATTCCATGCTATAGTCCTGCACCCAACTCTGTTGGAGGAAATCGACACTCTGCTACTCAAGGGTGCTATCAAGAACTTCCATCCCACTGTGCAAGGACTGGATACTACTCCCACTATTTCACAGTTCTGAGATGGTGGTCTTCGTAAACTAATACATTCATCCTCACAGTTTCAAGATGGTCACACCGGTATCCATTCTCCCATTTCTGAGGAAGGGGGGCTGGTTTGCCACATCAGACCTCAGAACTGTAATTTCACATTGCCGTTTGTCCTTATCACAGGAGGTATCTTTGGTTTGCCATTAGGGAGATTCTGTATCAGTACAAGGTGTTACCTTTTGGTAAGTCTACCATGCTGAGAGTCTTCATCAAATTCATGGCTATGGTGATTTCCATCTCAGGACTCAAGGTGTCATTGAGTATCCTTACCTTGATGGTTGGCTAATGGTGGCATCCTGCAGAGACAAGCTGTATCAAGACCTACATCTCTCTCACTTTTGCTGCATCTGGGCCTAAAGAATCCAAAGAAGATGATCTTACAACCCACTTGCTACATTGACTTCTCGGGGCCACACGAGATTCTCACTATGGGAGGACATCACTCCCAGTAAACACAGCATGATGCAGCACTCCATGTCCTTTATAATCTTATATGTCCAGTTCTCCACATTCAGCAGTTGCTTGGCCTTACGGCTTCCACCACCATCATCACCACTCTCTCTTGCCTCAAGATCTGCTCACTTCAACACTGGTCCATCAGGTACTTTAACCCTCTCTATGACAATTAGCGCATCATCCTCATCGGGTGAAGGTATCACTGCTGTGATGGACCTTCCTTTGCAACCATTGTGTGAGTGTGTTCTGTTCTGGCAGCCAGACAAGGCTTACAGCAGTCTAATTAGAGCCTCTTATCAGCAGCTGCAAGCCAAGTTTGTAATAGTCTGTTGGCAAATTACTGGTCATCGTTTTGCAGTCCAAGTTCACAGTAAATCCAGAGAGAAAATCCAATGACAAATCCATACACAAGGTGAAGGTCAAGGTTTCTAGGAGCAAGGAATCTACATGTAAGTCAGGTTGCTTCCACCAATAAGAATGGTTGGCTGCAACAGCTTCCTCCTATTCTGGTCCCTCTTTATATAGGCTTAGAGTCTTCCACAGCTGTTTGCCTAATTAATGAGTCCTTACTATATAAATGCTTCAAGATTCCTGGGCTCTCCCTTTTCTACCAACACTGGCTGCCATAAGTATTGTCCCTCTCATGTCTCTGTGTTGTGGCTGTTGGGAAGAGTCCTATCTGGATCCCGGAATGGTGGCATGATAGTGTACCTTTCAGGCCACTCCAACCCACAATCTTGGTGACCGCAGATGCATCATTGACAGGTTCAGTTGCATATTGTGAGGGCTTGACCATTCAAGAAATCTGAATGGTCCACGAGAAGAACCTTCACATCAATGTCCTCAAATTTTTAGCAGTTCTCAAAGCCCTCAGATCTTTTGAGAGACTGCTCCTAGAGTAGTGCAGATTGTGTCAGACAACACAGCCATGGTCTGTTACATCAACCACGACGGGGGCATCCTCTTTTCTACTCTTCTGGACTTGGCAACACGTCTGTGGAACTGGTGCACTCAGAGGTCGATATATCTATTGGCCATTCACCTTGCTGGCTTCAACAACACTCTTACAAATGGTCTCAGCTGCAGCAGACATCTCCAACACTAATGATCGCTGTCTCAGCAGGTGTATATCTCAATCATGGCATGCTGGAGGACTCCTCGGATAGCTCTTTTCATGACAAGAGCCAACTGCAAATGTTAATGACTTTGCTCCTGGGCTGGAACGGCCAGAGGCTCCATGGGAGATGTGTTCCTTTTTCAGTGGATGGGATGCCTCCTTTGTCTGTTTCCACCCTTTCTGCTGCTCAGCAGGATGATAGCTAAGCACACCAGAGATCAATCAAATGCCATTATCACTCCCTTCTGGCCCAGACAATTGCGATTTGGTTTGCTTCTGGCAATATCCCACAGTCATTGGCTCTCTCCCTCTTGCATGATGAACTTGCTGTCCCACTCCAATGGTCATATCCTTCACCCAGATATTCCCCTGCTTTGCCTGTCCATGTGGAGGATAACACCATAGATTCTCCTAGACTCCAAGCAGTGTTTCACGCTGCATGTAAGGACTCTGCCAAGAAGTCCTACCTTTATATATGGAGAAAATTTTGTGAATTTGCAGGTGTCCACTTGGAGCCCTTAGTATCTGCTGCTACCTCGACAGTACTTCACTTCTTTCTCTCTGTTAAAGAGTGAGGCCTATCATTTTTGTCTTTGAAAGTTTACTTGATAGTGATAGTTGTTTACTGTTTGATGGGGCAACATGGACCCTGTTCGCAAATCTGGTGGTGGAGAGATTTTTAAAAGGGGATTGTCCATCTTTGTCTCCCTATTCCTGCCCCTTAACTTCTGTGGTTATTATTGGTCATGTCACAATTACTGCACCATCCTTTTGAATGCTTGGAGATTGTTGATGAGTATCTTCTTACTCTCAGGACTGTTTTTCTGGTGGCAGTGAGGTTGGCTTATTGTTCTGGTGAATTACAGGCACTGGGTTGTGATGACCTTTCTTGATCTTTCACCGAGATAAAGTAGTTCTTCATCTTGATATCTTCTTTCTCCCTAAGGTGGTCTCGGGGTTTAATCTTTTACAAGATATTATTCTGCCTACCTTTCACCCACAGCCTACTACACCATTGGAGAAGTTGTTGCACTTCCTAGATATGCATTGGGCTGTGTCTCTTTATAGTTAGAGGACTTTTGTCATTTCATCCCTCTAATAGCTTCTTTGTCTGCTATGGAGGACAACAGAAAGATTTAGGGGTGTTATCCCAGAGAGTCTCAGAATGGGTTATAGAAATGATCTACATCTCCTATGAACTTGCTAAGCAACCTCTTTGAGAGCACACTCCACGAAGGCTGTGTCATCTTCAGCAGCTGCTTTACAGGGAGTTCCTCTGCAAGATTTGTGCAAAGCTGCTACTTGGCCTCAACAATCTACTTTTATTTGTCATTATTGTCTGGACTGTAGAGCTAGAAAGGATGCTCACTTCTGGAGGACTGTCTTGTCTTCAATTCTGCAGTGTCCTATTATAAACTCTTCAATCACCCATTGTGTGAGGCACAGAGACCATGAAGAAGAAGAATAGGTTGTTTACCAGTAACTGGTTCTTTTGAGTTGTCGTCTGTGCCCTCTCACAAACCTGCCCTATCTCCCCTCTTTCAGGTCCCTGCTGTTTGGTGGACTTTGAAACTGAGGAGAAGGTAGCTTGTTGGGCTGGATCATGTGCAGTATGCAGAAGGGGTTGGGGTTCGTGCCAAACTACTCAGCTCTGAAATATTCTGGTGGAGGTCTGTGCACAGACACAAAACTCATTGTGTGAGGGACTGATGACTACTCAAAGAACAACAATTACAGGTAAGCAACTTGTTCCATCTAATTCTTCTTCATTCAGATTATTTAAACCTCATGTTCTTTCCTCTCTGGATACAAAGAAATTTGAAGACTTTTAATGAATACCTCTGCCATTTGTGTGATCCAGAGACAACAACTATCATCATTCCCATCACAAACAGCATCATGTTGTACCCACCTGTCATATATGACTAAAGATGAAGAACTGTATGGAAAAAGAGGTGTCAACTCTCCTCCTGATGTAGCTTGGTTACACAGGGATTCAAGCCAAGACTTTTAATAATTAAGCAGTATAAGTTTTGGACTTGCATGGCTGCCTTTGTATATTTTGTCCCCAATTCCTCTTTTAAAATTTGGTGTTCTTTTCATTCTGAATGTGTAGAAATCTGCAATTATTGCAAATTTGTATAAAAAATAAATGGAAACCAAAATTTCACCTATCCTTAGTTTTAATTAATAGTAGTCTCATGTTGTTGTTGTTGCAGTTTGGCTTCAAGTTGTTTCTGACTTATGGAGACCCTAAAGTGAACCTATCACAGAGTCTTCTTGGCAAGATTTTTTTCAGCACGGGATTTGCCTTCCTCTGAGGCTGAGAGAGTGTGACTTGTCCAAGATCACCGAGTGGGTTTCAGTGTAGGGATTCAAGCTCTGGTCTCTAGAACTACAGTCCAGCACTCAGACCATTATACCATGCTGGCTTTGTCAATCCATGTTAGTTTAAAAATATACTATTTTTTTTCTAATATTGCTACAATTTAGTCACTGTTTTTTTTTAAATGGAGAATTCAAAGAAAGCAGTCATCAAGTTTTTTTTTCATTCAGAGTTTAGCATTGGCTTCTCATATTTTCTAAGTCGTTGTTTATGGTGGCAGTGAATGTTGTGACTGCCATTGTGATCACCATCACAGTGCAGTGTGGTTTCAGTAATAGCTTCTTTACTGTGAACTGGCAAATCACTCTTGTTCTTTGGGATGCACAAGCCTTTAATTATAAGGCATTCTGTTTATTTTGAATATTTTTAGTCAAAGTGGGGAAATTGTAGCCTGTAGTAGACATGTGGCCTCAAGATCATTTGAGGCACCTACAGCCCACACGTATACCCAAAGTAATTTTTTCCTATTCTTTTAGCTAAATGCCTCCTCACATCTCTGGGGAGCAAAGAAATAATTTCAGTTCCATTTATTTTTAATAAAAGGTAATTTTTAAGGGGTGGGTGCAGTGCAGTGAGGTGTGCACCCCTGCTCCTGGCAGTTGCCCACCCTTGTTTTAGTGTGTGTGAGTGTGTGCATGTGTTCCTCACTAATTCCCAAGATACAATGCATAGGAATAAATGAAACAACCAAGATCTATAAACAGACAGCCTTTAGTTAATATTAGAAAGGTACTTTGCTGAATGGCATTTATTTGTGAGTTTAATGTCATGGATGTATGGAACAATTATGCACTTAGTTGTGGCTGAAGAGGAATTACACACCCGGCCCAATGCTTAAAATAAGATAGTTACAGGTGAACCTCTAAGTTGCTTGGCTGTTAATACAGTAGCACAGTCTGATGTGCCACTTGTTCAATAGGAATGTGTTTTTATTTTCAATATTTTTGTATCTGAACAAACAACAAAAAAAGAAAAGAAAAGAAAAAGGTGTACCACCCCTTAATTCTTATTTTTACAGTTGCCCATGGGACATTGTGATATATTTGACTTCTTTATATAGTCCATTGGGAGGAAAAATCTTATTTTTTGTGTAACATTTAGCAAGACCTCCTGATTCAACCATCAACTTTCAGGAAAAAGTTAGAAACAAGTATAATTAAGGACTAGTTCCAAAAAGGGTAAAGCAGGGGGTAAACTTCAGTAGATGGCCCGAGCTGAAAGACAGGCAATGAAGCTATCTGAATTGATGTTTCTGTGGTTAGTGCATGATGTTAGCTGTGGATGGCATGTCATTATTTCATTCTTCTTATGGGTAACTTTTCAGACATTCCCTATGGAAGAGGGTGAAAAAGAATGTATCAGCACAGATGTCTGTGAGTGAATTATTAAATCATTATATAATTGGCTGAATCAGGTGCTCAGGAAAAGAAGTTCTTACCTGTTTTTTTTCCATCATAGTGTGAAGATCATGAAGCCTAAAACTTCTGCTTTGTTTCATTATGTAAACCCAGCAGGGTCTCTGAGGAAGCACTAGTTGGGGACTGTGTTAACTTCTTCAGCTCTGTTGGAGGTTACAGCCTGATTCCCGTAGGGGTTTTGTGGGAAAACTTCTGCTATTAATTCTTGAAAAGCATTGGTAATAATAAAATTTGGGCAATTAAACACCTTAATAACTATCATCATTCCCTGTGTTCTTGTGTCACACATTGTTACCATCTCTTGCTATCTTGTTCTTTGCTCTTTTGCTCTCATGTAGATCTTGAATGGATGCTTCTGTTGGGGCAATGATTTTGCATTTAAACAATGTTTGCACCAAATTTGCTTTCTGAGAAACATTTTGAAGTCGTTGTGGGATTATACCTTTGGAATATGAAAGAAATATAAGAAATGGTTTACTGTGGCAAAAGTACAAGGAACTGGCAAAAAGAATCAAGAAGATGGAGGCTAAGGCTGCATAGAAAGTCTCTGAGCATTGCTAGCAGTTGAAAACAAATAGCATAGTGAGAGAAGGAAAGCAAAGCCATAATTTTTAACCAACAGACAAGGAGATAGAAATTTGGGTATGTCTAAAATGATGAGCCTTAATTGTGGCTCTGTGTTTTGTTTTTTCTTCTTTTTTGAGTCAAAGGACAAAAGATAACACACATACTTTGCCTGTAGCCAAAGTAAGCCAGTTCTGTACTATATGAGAAGCATACATCAGAAAGATGTGTTGAAGGCTGACCATAGTTTCACCTTTTACTACTGTTCCAGCACCATCATTGACGAACTACACAAGTGCTTATCACATGATAGCCATTTAAAAATTGTAGTGTATGATGTTGACTGACAGATGTGGCACAACCCAAGTCTTTCCTTCAAATTCCATTTTTCAAAAGGAGCACAAATTTGATAGAATCATGTTTGTACCTGTCAGGCAAGGTTTTCCTTTGATCCTATCAGCAATGGTTATGTGTTCTAACACTTCAGTGTAAGCACTTGAGTTTTCACCAAGCTTCCTCTTGTTGGTTTTTACAATTACAGTCAGCTCCACACATTTGCAGGTTTGACTTTCATGGATTTGATTATTTGTCAGTTTCTTCAACTCCTGCCCCCGCTACTTCAGGTGCTGCTGCTTCTTTTTTTGTGTGGAACTTTACCTCTCAGCAGCTTTGGTCAGACCATGCAACTTTTTAAAAAACTGCCTCTGGTCCTTCAAAGTACCACAAACCCTCTCCCAATGCCACCCCACAGCCAAGGAAGGAGATGGGGAAGAGAGAGGAAGTATAGGGGCATCATGCTGATCCCTCCTGTTTCCCTTTCCTTTCCCTGGCCTGGTTTGGACCTGTGTGTCTGTTCCCCCTACTGTGCCTCAGCTGGCCTACCACAGACACACATACACATTTTGATATTTGTGATTTTTTTCATATTTGCTAGGGTCCTGTTCCCCTAACCCTAGTGAATGTGGAGGGCCAACTGTACTCTTTAATGGATGATGAAGCATCATAAAGAGAAGCATTAAGATTTGTTAGTTCCATGATTTTTTGTATTTATCGTGTCTAATAAATGATAGCCACACATTATTTCTAAAAAACTATCTAAAAGCTGCATGATTCTAAAAGAATAAACCTGGTGAAATGTATCTCTGCTTCCTGTCACTGACAGGAAAATACTTTTTTGTTTAAGCAAACTTTTAATGTGTAAGCAAGGAAGCTTCTTCCTTGGATGTGTTTTTTTTTAAAGTTCTGTATGACTTTTGAATGATTTTATGCTGCTTAATATGAGGATTTTTAATTGTTTTAAACATTTTATTAAGTTTTTTTTCAATTGACTTCCTTTGAGAACTGCCTGGGAGAAAAGCAGCACAGAAATGAAATGAATAAATAAATAAAATGGGCTCAACTTAGTCATGACCAGCTCGTACCATTGATTTCAATTAGTGTAATGTAAGCAAAATGAAAGATGCAATCTTAACTGGCCAGGACGACCAAGGGCCACTTGAGCCCATACTAGGCTCGCTGATCATAGAGTTATGGAATTATAGAATTGGAAGGGACCACAAAGGCCCTGTAGTTGAACCTCCTCCTATGTAAGAATACATAGATGAAGCACCCTTAACAGATGGCCATCCAACCTTACTTTGAAGACTTCCAAAGAAGAAGAGTCCACTATTTTCTGAAACAGTCCATTCCACTGTTGACCAGTTCTCATCATTTGGAAGTTCTTTCTAATGTTTGTGTGGAAATTTTTCTTGTAATATAAATCCACTATTCATGGCCTAATCTCTGCAACAGGAGAAAACAAACTTGCTTCATCTTCTATATGATATGCTTTCAGATATTTAAAGATAGCTATCATATCAGCTCTCAGCAATCTCTTCTTCAAGTTAAACATAGCCAGCTCTCTTACACTTTTCTCATAAGGCTTGGTTTCCATTCCTTTTACCAACTTGGTTGCATTTCCCTGGACACATTCTAGCTAATATCCCTCTTGAACTGTGGTGCTCACTAGTAGGCACAGTATTACAGGTGAGAACTAAACTAAAGCAGTGTAGAGTGGTACTATTATTTCCCTCAGTCTGAGCGCTATACTCCATTTGATGGCTTATTTGTCATTACATTAGACTGTTGACCCTTATTTAGCTTTAGAACTGCTAAGACCCCAAATCCTCTTTACATGTACTGTTGTGAAGCCAGTTGCCATCTATCTTATATCTGTGCATTTCATTTTTCTTGCTAAGGTCATTTTGAATCCTGATCCCCCCCCCCGAGTATTAAGTATCCCTCCTAATTTGGTTTCTTCTGCAAATTTGATAAGGATGACCTCTATTCTATCTTCCAAGTCATTCATCAAGATGTTCAAAATTTTTACAATGTGCTGTACAAAACCTTACTCAGGCCAGGGATGGTGGAAGTTACTTAATTACTCCAGCTTAATTTAGTGCCAGCATAATGTTAGTCTCTCTGGAATGGAGAAAGTCTATCACAGTTCCTCCATTGTTCCATCCCTCTCCTGCCTCCAATTTTGGCTCTTTTGCTTGCTGTTCTCAGCTGTCAGAAACATGTGCCAGCAGATTCCTTTGCCAGCTGATATTTGAGGTCAGCCAGCAGATTAGCGTTATGCCAGCATAAGTCCAGTTCAGCTGGCAGAAGGCCAGTCCAGCCAGCAGAAGAGGCTTCTTTTTATTCCTATCCTAGCCCTCTACAGCTGGTTTGTCTTTGACTAGGGATTGCACTGCCCATGTAGTTCTAACTACACATGTATTTGTCAAGCAGAACTGGGTCAAAAGGTGGAAGATTTCAAACAACTTATCTTCAAGAGGATTTGTAAGAAGTGTTGTGTGAGCATTCAAGTCACTTCTGATTTATAGTGAACCTAAAAAAACCTTATCATGGGTTTTTCTTGCAAGATTTGCTCACAGGGTGTTTGTCTTTTCTGTCCTCTGAACTGAGAGTGTGTGACTTGCCAGGGGCACCCAGTGGGTTTCCATGACTGAGCAGGGATTCAAGAGAGTCATAGTCCAATTCTCAAACCACTACACCATGCTGGCTCTTTTTGTAAGAATGTGTTGTTTCTAACTTATGGAGACCCTAAGACAAACCTACTATTGGGTTTTTCTGAGGCTGAGAGTGTGTGATTTACCCAAGGTCACCCATGAGTTTCCATGGCTGAGCAGGGAATCAAACTGTGGTCTCCAGGGTTGTAGTTTAATGCTTAAATCACTATACCATGTTAGTTCTCAATCAGAGAAAAAGGGACTGACATGGAACAGATGCCTAATAAAATATCTTCATCTTCCTAAAGGAGATACCTAATACAGCATCTTTATACTCTTAAAACATGTGCAAGATAGGATACTTGCAGCTTTGTGGTTCAGCTGATGCAGACAGAAGTAAAGGAAGCCAGGCCAGAAATGACTTACCAGTGCCAGCACTGTGACACTGGCACCCTGCCACACTCCATGGGAGCATTTACAGCCACCTGGAGGAAGGTAGAGGAAGGGAGAATTCATATGGAGAAAGTCTTGTGAGTGCAGACAGAAAGGACTGCCACCATAGCCACCTGCCACCATTGGGCTTCCCTATTCTGTATTTTGCAGTTACAGCTGGGACTCCAGCTGAAACCACAGTGGTAATGCATAGGAGCAACAACTAGGGCTACAACAGGACCCTTCCTCCTGTTAAAAGGCATACTGTTGCATCTAAGAAAAGAAATTGGCACTGGCAGCATTCCTTCAAGCCTCTCTGATCTAGGAGTAGGCTGGTATGGTTCAAGAAGTGAATTCCCCCTGCCCCAACTCCAGAAAACATCATACCCCAGGGGAAAGAAACAAGCTGAAGACTTCTCTCTGGTTGGATTTCTATCTTCTGAGGTTCCTGAGCTGGCCTTGCCTAGGTGGACACCAAAGATGTACTGAGTAAGCCCGTTGGCATGATTTTTTTTTTTGTCTTTATAGTGTTTGTGTAGTGACCTTTTTCCTTCAAGTATTTTGATAAGAATATGATTGTGAATGCTTCTAGAACATGACCATTTCCTCCCATCTCAGCAGTTGTGCCTTACCATAGTCTTTTTTTTTTTTTTTTGGGTGATAGATGGAAAGAGGAAGTGCCAAAGTTTCTGTTGTCTGCCTCTGGTGGACTGCAGATTGTGTGTCAGCCTTGTATATGCCTGCATGATATCTGGCTTGTGTGCTAGAGTAGCAGAAAACAGAAAGCAAATTCCAAATTCTTGACTCAATAGGAGCATAGTCAGAGCAGGGCCACTTGCCTTAGATCAAGTTATATCTAGTGATTGAGGTTGGAATTGCAGTCTATTTAGAAGATTACAGTCAGTGGCAGCTGGTGGCTTCAATACCAGTGAAGTAGTAAATGCACTCCAAGTTGAACATTAAAGACTTTTAAAACCAAAATAGGTTCAGCTCCTAGAAGAACATCTTTAAATTTTGGCTTAAAATTTGGACCTGATTCACCATCCACTGACACAGGAGCCATTGTCTACCATAGATTACAATCCCGGAATTCTTGGAGGAAAAAAAATTCTTCCTCTCATTTTCAAGTACCATTGGAAAAGAGGCTAAATATAAAGGCACTTGAGTGCAGAGGATCAGGAAATATTAGACTGTGCTCAAACTTGGCATCCTTCATTCTTTTTCTAAACTCATCTATCTAGGTAAGTATTAAGACTTACAATAAATTATAAGATTGCTATAATGTACTTTAAAACTTTAAAACACTCTTGAGTTTGGAGAAATTCTGGATACATGTCTCTAGTTAGTTGACAGTTAGTCTGTGGGAGGTGTTTGTGCCCAGCAGCTGTGACAATTAGACAAAAATCTCTTTTATCTTAGATAGCTTTCATTGTAATAATTATTGCTTAGAGCTGGGGGATTGTTGCTGAAGGCTTAAAATTACTCAAACTGGCTGTTTGAGCACATTGGGAATATTTAAGTTTGGCATTTATTTTTCAAATGTTTTAAAATTTGTCATTCTTTCTGAGTGCAGTAATTGGTTTTAAGCAGTCTTAGATTTTGCTAACCAAATATTGTTATGAAGGGAAGAAATTTTAAAAAACTAAACAATTGAGAATGTATTCTATACCAGTTCAAAATATATCTTGTCCCAATTTCTGGTGAAGTTTCTAATTCATTATGAGACATAATGGAATGGAGTGCTAAGAGCATTGAACTAGGATGTTTGAAACCCAAGTTTAAATTCCCACCAACCCAAGAAGTGTTACCCTGTGTGTTGGGGGTCCCGGGAGGGGCGCCCAAATTACCAAATAAAATCACAAGATGCGGGAGATTAGACTCGAGCACTCTCTTAAGCTAACAAGAGGCAGGGTAACTTCAGCTAGGATCTTTCACCCTATGTCTACAGCGTCAGGTCAGAAGAGCAGTCAGACAGTTTTTAAAGCAACAAATAATATGTTTATTATGGACAAACAACACGAAAGACACGACATACACTAACTAACTGAGAAATAGAAATGAAGAGTTTTTAGGGGGATTGGGTAATATGACACCTGGTCTTGTAGTCCTGGAGAGAAACGGAGGTTGCAGGGGAAGAAACTCAGCACGGTTTGCTGAGGGAAGCTCACTGGACAAACCGACAGCAAGACGGGATGGAAGTCCAAAGTAGTCCGAGGAAGGCTCGGAATCAGGGTTTTTTTATAGGGTGGATTTTACCTACAGGCCATGCCATGCTCGGTGAGAACAAAGGAAATTTAGAGCGGGACAAAGGTGTTGGAAAAAGTCAGGTTTTACATGATGAGCTTAGTGCTGGATGACAATAGTATGGCCAGTATGCAAATGGCCCAACATAAAGGAATGGCTCGGCACTCGGCCGGGTGTCTTTGTAAAGTCGCACTGAGCAAGGCTGGTTTGCAAGAAGGAGTGGTCCCTTAAGCAACGGAGAGGCATTAAGTTGCCTGCCTAAAAGAGGTTTGGAATGTACAACCATTAATGGCCGCACCTATTACGTGCTTGTCCAGTGGTCCTTGCAAACACGTGGATTAGGGTGGCAGAGAAAGGTTACATAAAGACCAAATAAGTTTGATATCAAGAGATATCTAGTGCTCTCACCAGACATATCATAACCGTGGTAATAGAAGCTCATAGGTATTGAAAGAATACTTGAAAATATTTTTTAAAATTTTTTTTCAACTGTCAAGAAACTGATGAGAAGATTTCTAGACTGATGAGAATCTTCACAGTTTGGGGTTTATTCTGTGCAAAATCCATACATGGAAACAGCATTTTCTGGACTGTTTCTGTGTAAAAAAACTAAAAAAAATTCTGAGCAGAAATATTATTTCCTGCACAGAAAAAACTGTTTCCTGTTCAGAAAATGCTGTAACTGAGAGCTATTTCTGCGCAAAATTTGCACATGGTTGATATGATTTTCTGCATAGGAAACACCTTTTTCTATACAAGTGTTAATATTTCTGCATAGAGATGTTATTTTCTTCATAGAAAATCCTGTTTCCTGTTTAGAAAATGCTGTTTTCTCTACAAAACAACAATATGTGAATTTTACACAGAATCAGTCCCAAATTACAAATAGGTTTTGAAAACTGTGTGGTTTTCAGATAGTTTCTCACAGTGGGAAGACAATTACAAAAATTATCATTGCTTCTTTTGAGAAGAAACCTAGTGAACCTCCCTAGAAGCTCATTGAATGACCTTGGCTCAGGCATCCTCCTCCTGTGGTTTAGTCTTCCATTAGCACAGCTGTGAGTATAAAACTGAGGAGAAGGACCTCAGTGAAAAGACAGGATATAAAAGTAGTAAATGAATGAATATGTTTATATAATTTGGCAGTTAAAAATTTTCAATGTTCTGCAAGCAAAGGTATGGCTATAATTTTCTGATAATATTAATAGAATTGCATTTGTAAGAATTCCATCTGGAAATGTTACATCAAAAAATCCTCTTTCCTCCAAACCACTTGTGTTCCAATTTATGCTGTGCATATCCAATTGTCTAATGCATTTTTCACTAGCTTATTATCTCTAAGCCTTTTCCAGATGATGGGTTTCTAAAGCAATAAATGTTCAGTTGTTACTCAGTTGAATATATGTAACCCAGATGTCTTCACCTGAAGTTGCACTTCTATTCTCAACGTTGTGTGTGTTGCATCTCCTATCTGTGAAACTATCTGCAGTGGCTGTTTGGAACGTGAGTGCATGCTATAGGCACCATTGTATAATCCCTGTATGGGGGAAGCACAAAATATGCTGCCTTCCAGGTGTTGTTTGACTTTCATCAGCCCCAACCAGTTTGAACAATGGTCAGAATGATCAGAGCTATATTCCAAAAACATGTGGAGGGAGCTAGGTTCTCCACTCCTGCTCCACTGAATGGTGATGAAGAAACACAACTCTTTTTCATCATGTGCAGAGCATTTTTGAGTTTTAAACATTTAATGTATTGTTATTTTATGATCAATTATTAATGTTTACCACAGGAGTGCTCATCTCGTCTTTTTTGTTTTTCAAAGTGCGAATGACAAGGCAGCATTTTCCCTACAACCATGTTCTACCATTTCCCAAAGCAATTGCTTTTATTTTATTTAGTAGTTTGAGGGCTGTGTACACTTCCTCTTCGACACTGGAGTCAACATCTATGTGGACTTTTTTAAAATGGGTGAACAGCAGTATAAGCAATCCCACTCTCTTCTCCAGTAAGGCTGTGTCTTCTCTATCCATTATGTATAAGCAAGATGCCACTTGGTTGTCTTTTACTGGGAACATATGGAACTATTTCACAGGGGCAAAAATGAGGTTGCATGTCCTCTGGATAACACCTCGACCATCTTTCATATACAGTCTAATTCTTTTCTTGTGTCTTTCTCATCTGGGTGTCACGCTTCATTCCCAATAGTCACAGCAGGTACCCTCTTCTCTCTCTTTCTGAGCACAAATGCAAATACAACGTTATTGTGGTGAATGGCCTAAATGCTTCTTCATGGAACCTGTCACACATTCTGTTCAGATACCCATCAACAAAGGATACTCCGGAGAATTGAGACTGCATATGTAAAATAGAGAAAAGAAAGGAAATACAGTGCCTAATTAGATTGCCCCTGCATAATAATATGAAAGCAAATAGCTGAGTGAGATTCCAGAGCAGATCAGTCAGTCCTCTGAACAGAAAAGCTTTAGGTAGGCATGGAAGGCCGGAGCAGAATGTTTAAGATTAAAGTTTTCTAGGTCTGTTGACAAGTCAAGTTGCAACATTGTGTTGGGATGAGAAAGTTGCCTATCTGAAACCTGGGGTATTAACAACATACTAGTTTAGGGCTGGTACGGCTAGTATGAAAAGTATGGTCAACAGTTACTGGTTCACCTTGGGTTTAGGTCCAGGCTTGGTAATGGTGCTGTGTTGGTCTTTGTGTTTCATTTGGCATGTTAAATGTTTGAAAAATTTCTTATTTAGAAACTGTGATACAAGCTTGAGACATGAATCTTTGTTTATTTCATCCTCCTGTGATAAAAATGAATACTTTCAAAAATTTATTCCACACTGGATAAGATTAGAAGAGTACGACCATCCAATGAGTATGACCAAAAATGTTGAACAATTTGGCAGCAAACATACATACTGTGATAGACTAACCCAGTTTAAAATACCTGAGGCAAACAAAAAGGCTTAACCTGATAGGGGAAGAATTGCAATACTATGGCCTGCTGGTATCAGGGAAGGTGTTCCACAAATGGGTGCCACCCAGAGTGGTCTTTTCCCATTTTTTTGAAATGTAATATATTGAAATTACATGGAGAAAAACCTCCCCGGTAGATCTAATGATATGGGCAGGCAGACCTAGAAAGTAGTACTGCTTCAGTTCTAAGCCATTCAGGACTTTCAAGGTTAACTCTTGAATTAATTACAGAAGCAAATATGTAGCCATAGTGCCCTCCTTCAGAACAATTCCACTTCACTGCAACAGATGATATTCTTGCATCTGCATCCTTCAGTATGTTTAGATTTTAGACTGTCTTTACAGGCATCCTAACACACTCACACACACACATTTATAATCTGGTTATGAGGTTACCAGAGTGCAGTTTATCATGGCCAGAATACCTTCATTCAGGACTAGTGATAGCTAGCAAACTCACTGAGGCTAGTAGAAAGAACTTTTATTCACCAAAACAACCTGGGCTTCAAGAGACAAACCTGAGTCAGGGAATATGCTCTTTGGAGGGAATGCAGCCCTACCTAAAACAGGCTGCACATCCAACAGGAGACCCACCTACCCAACATACCTGCATCTTATCAGGATTTAGGTTCGGTTATTGGCCTTTACTCAGCCCATCGCCAAGTCCAGACTGAAGACAATGTTCATCGCCTGATCTGACTTTGGCCCTTTTCGCACCAGGCTATTAAAATGGTGCAGAGCGACCACCAATGGAGGTTTTCTGCACCGTAGAGTGGACTGGAGCGGTCTACTTTTTGTAGTTCCATACCTCAGTCCACTCCGGAGCAACTGGAACTGGTCACGCAGTATGTTTTTTAAAAACCTCTTTTTAGAGGTTTTAAAAAGCATGGAGCGCACGACTCCGTGTTGCTCCGTTGCTGCGCTCTGGTGCAGATCTGCAGGCGCGCGCAAGTGCGCGCAAGTGCTTTAGGCTGGCGAGCTTCTCCGGTTGGTGGAGAGCCTCCTCCAACCAGAAGCCACCATTTTGGACACCGGAGCAGTGTGGAGCGATGAGCTCGCACTGCTCCTCGTCCGACGGACTCACCCGGATAGAGAAGAAAGCTGGTGAGTCTTGTTTTTGCCCGTTTATTTTCATACATGCGGAAAGGGCCTTTGTTTACAAAGGGACATAGAACTGAGAGTTGTCTGCACATTGATGAGTCCTCACTCTAGATCGGAGTGGGCAACTGTTCGGGAGTTAGGGGACATTTTTTTGCCTCCCTGTGCACCTTACACCTCTATTTTAGGCCCAGGAGAGCCCTTTTTTCCAGCAAGAAGTAACGCAGATGTCAGTGTAAGCTAAATGGGTTGGGGGGAGGATGTGATGAAATTGCCCCCATATCCTAAGGAGATGTTAGGGGAGCATATGTCCAAATTTGAGGAGAAGGGTTAGGGGCTACAAAATGATCCCAAAGTGCCCATATGACTTATGGGCTATACTTTGTCTCCCCTCTTTCACCTCAAATCCCCAACCCCCCTACACAGAGGGTTGACATAATCCATTCCTACAAATCCTGGCATCTAAATTGCATATTATGCACACATTATTGTAATTATTCAGATTATTAATTTGCATTCTAATTATGCAAATTCATTATATTAATAGCATTTTTTCTAGCACTGTGTTTTAACCTTGGTTTCATTTTTATTGTAATTACTTTTCTGAGAAAATTAATATAGATTTATATTTAAAGTACTGTACCAATGGGCAAAATAGAAATAACCAAGTTCAGATGAATGCTTGGTCATGGAATTTACCATGTGATCTTGGGCCATCATTTCCTCTCAGAAAGTCTACCCTATAGGGTTGTTGTTGGTAGATTAATAGCACTCCATGAAAATGTAAAAAGTGACTGTGCACATTCCTGGTGTGGTAACAAAACAACAATAACATTTTCACACTCATAGATGCTTCTACATCAGCTTTTTTCCTCGAGGGGAAAAAAAAAGATACAGATCCATGAAAATTTCACAGAAAGTTCCTGGCATCTGATTCCCAGGGAAAATGCTTAGGAAAGTGAGGACAAACATACAAACCAAAACTCTTTCACTTTCACTTTGCCTCACCTTATTCTCACTTCTCTTGCTCCTTATATCATCACACTACATCTTTCACCTTCTCTTTTCTCCTTTCCTTTCTGTTGCCTCATATTATGCCTTCACAATTCCCTTTTTCCCTTACTTTGTGGCTGTATCTCTCTCCCTTCCTTGCTCCATCTTGCACCTTTGCCACAATCTTCTCCCTTGTTTTTTGCATTTCACTGCTTGCAACTCCCAACCTTCTCCTCCCACTGTGCCTTACCTTGTACTTCTTCCTTACTTTATATCTTTCATCACATTCTTCCTATTCTCTTGACCTTTTCACCCAGCTACTGCACCTCTCATCCTCTACCCTTGGCTCATCTCACAACTTTGTCATGCTTCCTTCCCTTGCTTCTTTTACTCCACTGCTTGCATGTCTCACTTTCCTTTCCCTTCTTCCCTTTGCCCTCACTTTGTGCTGCTGCACTTCCCCCTCTTCACCTTGCACTCGCCTGCTGCACCTCATACCCTCCCATTTACTTCACCTTGCTCCTGTATCATGCTCCCTTACCTTACCTCCACAGATGCCCCTCCAACCCTCTCTTTTCCTGGTCTAGGCTTCTGCTGCTTACTCTCTAATAACAGTGGATGCACAAAGTTGCCAGTGCTACTTTGAACAGAGAGTAGATAAGTAGTCAGGTAAGGGCAAGATAAGAAGTTTTTTTGGGGGCGGGGGGAATAAAGCAAGGAGATAGTAGCAGGAGCAGCAGTTGTGAGGAGAAGCAAAGTGGGCTGGAGGGAAGGACAAAATAATGGAGAAGGTTCTTTTTCTCCCACATGAAGCAATGGAGAACACTACATGCTTCTCAGAATACTCTACTTCATTTTTTTCCTGGATGTTCAGTAAAAATGTTTAAAATTGTTATATCAAGCAAGTCATGAAAAACAACAGATTCCATGTAACCTTAAATACTAATCATTGTTTTCCAGCTTTTATCCTCCTTTGTTGTGTTGGGGAATTGAGAGATTTTGGTAATGAGTCTCTCAATCAGCAGAGTATCTAGTAATTGAACAAAAACGGAAGTTGAACAGATTACCAGTCCCATTTCTATCACTCCACCCCAAACACACTTAATCTAGCTCAAAATAAACACAAAAACAGTTTGGTTAAAAATATAAACAAAATCTTGTGCATAGTTTACACAGGTTCAATTCTTGAAGAAAGGTAAGAAATTAAGCACTCATATGCTTGCTGAAAATAATCCCTGTTAGGAGATCTCAGAGCACGCTTTCAGGACAAAAGGCGAAGACAAAAGAGACATGTAAATGGCAAGAGAGCCTTTTTAAGAACAAAAAAGGTGTACTTGCTGGAGGAAGAGGTGTTGACCAAAAACAAATAGGAAGTTTTCTCTAGGCTATATCTCTATACCTACAATAAACATGCAAATTAACTAGCCAGTTAATTAAGCATGCAAAGGTTGCCACTCCCAACATGTTGCACTCCTTCTCCTTCACTCCAATATCTCAGGCCCTTTCTGCACCTTACCTTGTTCTGGCACTGGGGTACAGGGATCGCGTGAGCAGCCTCTGCCGAAAGGCTCTCCCTTCCCTGCTGCTTCAGCTCTGCACCAGCTGCCTGCTCGCGCAAGAGCCCCGCCTCTTCCTTTCACAGTGCAGCCTGGGGCAGGAAGCGCAACCAGCCGGGCTCCAGAGGCTCCACATGCCAGGTAAGTGCACGCGGGGCTCCGGAGCAATGTGTGATTGCGCACCATTTTTGGCTTTAAGCCGAAAATGAAAAGGTGCACGATTGGCCCCTGCTGGCCCCTGGAGCGTTGTGCGATTGTGAGTGCATTGTGCAGATCACTCCTCACAATCGCACAATGCTCCAGGCCCTCTTTCGCATGGCAAATGCCATGCAAAAAGGGCCTCAGTTGCTTTCTGTGTTTTTCTTTACAAAGAACTCTGTAACACAGACTTCAGCAAGATTTTCCCGTTTATTATTCCCAACATGTTTCCCTTACCGTTGTTGTTGTTGTTGTGGTGGTGGTGGTGGTGGTGGTGTGCCTTCAAGTTGTTTCTGATTTATGCTGACTTTAAGGTGAACCTATCAAAGGGTTTTCTGAGGATTGACAGTGTGTGGTGTGCTGAAGGTTGCCCAGTGGGTTTCCATGGCTGAGCAGGGAATTGAACCCTGGTCTCCAGCGTCATCGTCTAACACTCAAACTGCTATACCACACTGGGTCTCACTGTCCCCCAGCTTTTACTGTTGTGTAAAAAGGTTGCCAGGACAATTGTATAGGCTGGGTTGAACTTGTCATGTGGCCAGTGCTATCATCATCCCAAGGAAGGAAAGAAGGACTCCAGTTGGAATCCCTTAAGATAGCTTGATCTAGAGCTGAATGGAAATCCCAGAGTGTCAACATTACACAAAGAGCATTCCTCAGGTCTGCCTGTGGGGCCCTGGGGGAAGGTGTGCTTCTGAGAAGCTGCATTATTTTGGGTTGGATCTCAAACTAATCATGCTTAGGGTGGAGCCAAAGAAATTAATAGGACCTAAATTGGTCATTGCTATTTCGTACCATTCGTTTCAAAGGGCCTACTTTAGCCATGACTAATTCTGGATCCAGTCCTATGTTCTTTAGTTTAAAAGTAAAGTATTCCTCAAACTTTGTTCCAGAAAAATGTGGCCTAGTTATCAAAATCAGGAGAAACACTGCTCTTATTCCAGTAAGTGATGTAATGAACTCTAGCAATGCATATTTTTCCTCATGCCACTTGATTCTACAGATGGTGCTCGGGAAAAACACAGATGGGAAAATTCTCAGTAATATCATGCAATTTGATTTCCTTTGAAGACATCTGAGGAAAAGGAGTCCTAAATCTTATTTTAAATGATTGCCTATTAGCTCTACCAAAGTAATTTACCTCTTAGTGCCACTTGAGGCCTTGCCAGTCATCTTAAGTCCCTTCTTTGGTGCTTCCTTTTGGAGCAACTCTTTGTTGCACAACTCTGATTATGCCTGATGGACTTTCAGAACTCCAGGCATTCAGCGATTTCCACAAGAAGGATACAGTTCAGAGACATCCCTGATGAAGCAGCTACTTGATATCCTTTCTTTGATTTACTAATATTTTATTTGGTAGTTCTGGCATAAGTTTGATGACTATGTCCTGGAATGTTGCATTTCAAACAGTTTCACTGAGCCAGCCAACAGAGTTCATCTGTAAAGAGCTCTGAATAACAATGTAAACACAGTTTCTGAAACCAACATAATTTGTGGACCTTTTGTAGCCAACAGAAAACAGCATCTTTGGGAGAAGGTCAGCTCCTATATGCATTGGGAGCTCTTGGAAAAGACGACTGCAAACAGATTTTCACTGCCCCAGTGTGGACTTATGTCAAGCTGTGCCCAATGAAAGCTGACAAGCTGACAGACTAGATCTATCAATAGAATATAGGGAAGAGAGGATGTCTCTTATGCCCATCTTAGACATGGAGACAAAATATGAGGCCATGGTTGTGCCAAGAAAGTTCTTGTAATTGATACATGTCTATATTTGGATAATCTTCTGATGTAGTACTGAAGTGTATGAGGAAAAATACACTCATGTTGAAACCAGCTGTAGATTTTAAGTCCTTTTGTCACAAGTAGGCAATACGAAGCAGCTTTTTTTCTTCAAAAGAATATTCCTGAATATGACCTGTAAAATTTTAATTGTTGTTGTTGTTGCTTTCCTTCAAGTTGTTGCTGACTTATAATGAACCTAAGATGAACATATCACAGGGTTTTCTGGGGGCTGAGTGTGTGTGACACACCCAGGGTCACCCAGTGGATTTTTATGGCTGAAGAGGGAATTGAACACTCCAGGGTCATAGAACAATGCTCAAACCACTACACCATGCTGGCTAACACACCACACTGGCTGAAAATTTTAATACCGAACTTTAATTAAAGGTGTCTAGCGTAAGAGAGATGGAGTTGTCTTCTGATCTGACCTGCTTAGCATTGAGTAGCCAAGACAGAAGAGAGTTCAGAGATGGGAGTAGATACTTTTTCCAGTTGTTCAGCAACAAGGATCCTTTTGAATGTTCTGTTTTACTCCTCCCCTCCCCTAATTTCTTTACTACAGTCATCTCTCCATTAGCTAGGGTTAGGGGCACAGGACCCCCGTGAAAGTGGAAAAACCGTGAATAAATTTAGGCCCTCCCAAACCATATTTAACACACAAAAAAGTATGACGTTGGGAGTGGAATACTGGTGCTGTAACAGCCTAGTGTGGAAATGGACCCAGATTATTTAGCTCCTTCTCACAGGAGCCCTAAGTGCTTAGACATGCTGGACAAAGGAGTTATTTATTTGACTTTTTTTCCAGAAAAGAAGTGTGTTGTTGATTTGTGTTCTTTTGTATAAGTAGCCATTTCATTCCCCTGCCTCCCCATTCCTACCTAAAATTTGAACATTGATACAGGAGGGGAAAAAAATGGTATTATCACTATATTCAACCCACTGCAGATTTCTTTGAGGCACTAGGGTTCCTTCACAAGGCAGAAGTGGGTGGCTGATGGGGCTTCATGCCACCTCCACTGCTGTCTCAAATTATTTTTAATAGGGACTTACAAGCCTTGTTCTCAGTTTCTCAGTCTCACAAGGCTTGCAGTCCCTGTTAAAAATGACATAAGAAGGCAGCAGAAGTGACAGCAAATAATCTATGAATAATCAAATCTGCAAAAGTGAAACCTGCAAATGTGGAGGGCTGACTGTATACAAATTTCAAGGGAACATCAAAATGTAACTGATGCATGGAAGAGTGGTTGAAAGGTAGCTGTAAGAAATAGTAAGGAGTGCCAGATCCTATCAGAAGCGGTTATTTTAAACAACCGTTCTAGAAGCTCAGATGAAATGTATACCACAGAGCAAAAAAAAGTATGTAGAAGCCCCAGAAGGATACCAACCTGATTAAACAGCAGCAAAAGGATGCTGTTAAAAGAAGAAAGCTTCTTTTAAAAAAATGGAATCTTGCCCAGATGGAGAAAGCGAAAAAGAGAATAAATTGTGGGAAACACACACACACACACACACGCACACATGCACACACACACAATATTGATTTAGTATGTGAAGCGGTAGTGAAAATACTTCATGGAAAGGAATGTCCTTTGCAATCTCAGTAGTGATGATAGCTTGACATACTACAGTTGCTGTGAGAAACATCAGTGTTTAAATGGTGTTCGGTGAAGCAAAGACCGAAAGCACTGAACTAAATATACGTAGTCATACATCTTTAAATGCTCATGTGTATCTTTAAACATGCATACGTTTTGGTCTAGTTTAACCTAGTTTGGTCTAGTTAATTATATGGTTATTTAAAAATGTGTGCAGATTCACATTTCTATTTTTATCTGCTCACTATGGAAAAAACTGCAGGTATTTCTTGCTAATCCACAATGATTAGCTGAGTCTACTTTATATGACTGATTTTCTCCATTTACAATAATTGTCTGTGTGGACAATGAATGAATGGAGAGCAGTTAGTGTAAGCATGTCTTGCTGTGTCAGTTTTAAGGGAACGAGGATAAAATCTTTTGAGTATAGGCTGGAGTCACTATTGAGTATAGTGGAGTCACTATACTATTGGAGAAATAGTGACTATTGGAGAAATAGTAAGTGTAAGCACTGGGAGCCCTGGAGCCACATGACTGTAGACTGCAGTTAAAGGGACCAGGTAAAAGGACAAATGATTAGACAGACATGACAGGGCCACAGGTGGTTCCAAAACTGACAAGACCTCTAGACAACTGTTTTAACAGCTTCCAGAGCTAGAGAGCTAAAGCTAAAGTCTAGCTAAAGTTAAAGTCTAGCTAAAGCTAGAGACATGGGCATGGTCTTTGATTTTTAGAGGGAGCGATCCCCTTTAAATGGGCTGAACTATGACTTGGATGCTAGCATGCCTTTGGTGTTTGCAAGCCTAATGACATGTCAGATGAGAAATGGACATGGATGGGGTCCCAGGCTGTTGGCACAGTGGCTGTAGGATACCCCATTTTCCTGTTCTGATCAACTGGGCAATTGTTCCCATTCCTATGCCTGAATCTCATGACAATTGTATGTTCCTCTCCAATTCATTGAGGTTACGTGTGAGCCAATGTTGCATTTTCTATATTGGAGTCTTTAGCAAGAAATAGAAAGGACAATTATTTGTCTTGGAGCTGTCAATGCCGGATTGCCTGGATAGGACAGGAAAGAATGGTTTGTACATGAGGTATGCTAGTAATGAACTTGATGTTGTGCTTTTCCCAGCAGTTGCAAAACTTGTGGACAACTCATTGTGTATGATATGGGTTTTGTTTTAGACACTTGGAGGTAACTGACCAAATCTGAGTCTTTGAAAACTGGGCCAAGCTGTTCAAGGGCAAATGGATATAAATGGTTGGTGACCTGTGGCCAGAGTTCCCTTTATAGCCTTATTGGGAGGCAGTGGCAATAATACTACTGCATTGACAGATTGAGGAAATATCATTTTAGATACAAAAACTGAAAGACTAGGACAGCTGTTGTGACTCTATAGCAGGCTCAAATGATGGCTCCACAACCTATAATCTCCCTGAGAAAATGATACTCAGGTCTTTCTGCTTATGTTTGTTTTTTGCAGTGTAATTTATTTGTATATGTATTTGTTCGTATTTATGTGCTGTCTTTTTTTTGTCTAAAGGCTTTCAAAGCTGGTTACAGTTGTACATAGTAACAATTTCATAAAACATATTTCAAACTACTAAGACATTAAAATTAATGGCAGTTTAACAGGAGTGCTTTAGTTATAATGCTAGTCTTTAACAGGATGTGTAGCAAATGGTAACTGGCCGTCTAAAATGATGTTGTACACCTTCTGACAGGATTAGGAAAGTGCAACCATATTCAACCTGTTTTGTCCAAGTTGCATTTACTTACCAGCTTGTTTCTGGATCAAGTTCAAGGTGTTGGATTTATACTTTGATGATGATTTCAAGACCCTCAAACTGAGACCTCAGCCTGGCATCAGCATGAACTATGGTTAGGCAAATACTGAGGCCTCAGTGGGGCTCAACATCATTCACATCTGCCTGAACTGTGTCAGATGGACTTCTTTATATCAAGCGTTGAGATGAGTGCCAAACTGCTGCTTTTACATGTGGAGAGCTGCCATTTCAATCCCCCTGGAATTTTGGTTCACCCTGCCTGTGGCAAAGCATGACTCTGAAATAACACTACATATAGGCCAATTGTAGGAGAGTTAAAATGGTTGTTTGCTTCAGCCAGCAACAGCTAACCATTGCTTCTCTCAATGTTAATCATCTCTATCTCTGGTGCATGCCCTTTTGCCATCCACCTGCCTGCCAGTTCAGCCTAATGACAGAAATAGGATGAGGCTCAGTAACAAGAAGTGTGAGTTTAAGAGAGGGGGTTTCTGAGGGCCCCCTCAGACGAAATGATGTTGAATCAAAAAGTTCTGATGTGCATTCACTACTCCTGAAACAAACTGTGTAGAGCAGTTTCTAAACCATAACCTTTTAGTTGAAAATGTTAAAAGAGTTACCTTTTTACAGAACTTTGGAGTGGTTGTAAAAACTACCTTTTTCATAAAGCCTGTGACTGAATTTTTTTTAAAAAAAATCTGTGGCTGCTTAATCATGACAGTTTTGTTTTTACTTTTTATTTTGTTGTAAGTTGTTTGCATTTGTGTTTGTGGCATTTTTAATCATTATAAACTACAGTGAACTACCAGAGAAAACACTATAAAATAATGTAAATAAATGCATTCTTCTAAATAGTAGTCCATCATCTGCTCCTCTTCAGATGTATGTTCAGGTCCTTTAACAGTGCATGAGCTCTCTGATCCGCTATTTTCCAGATCAGTGTGGGGGTCACTATCTAGGCCTATGGACATGATAGTTTCATGAAATGAATTTGTACCTGCGTCACTGGTGGGTTCATGATAGTATTCAGTTTACATAAACCTAACTTAAGTATTCCTATACATATGTCATATGGAGGAAATGCGTTGACAGAATTGGTCCTTACTTGTGAGATGTGAAATAGACAAGGGATTGCATGGTTTGTTACCTGGAATAGACAGATGTGACTGTCACTAGGTCTGTCCCACAAACCATGGGCCCCTTACATGGTTTTCACATAGTTTTCAGTCTAATGTAATTCTTATATTGACCAGAACGATTTATATTTCTCTCCCCAGCATTCTCTTGCACCTGAGAAATTATCAGATGTTTCCATAAATTGTGCAAGAGAGACCTGAAAAGGATTTGAGTACAAACCTCTAAGAGATATAATGTACATGTAATGTACATGTAATGTAATGTTGGACACCATCCAGCAGAACTCATTCACAACTAAGTGCTGCCCTGATATTTACAATGGAATGTACCACTTTGACTAAATTTTGCCCCTTGTCTTTTCTTGTCTAAACATCTAAGAAGACAGTCATTTCCTGCTGGCATACATCTGAAATTCCCATGGAAATTAAATAATCTGACACATTTTAACATGTTCAGAATGTTCAAATTAAACACAATATTTGAGCATGTGGACAGACAAAGAGCAAGCATGCTGTTTTGATACTCTAATGTCTTGCTGAGATTTGATGTTTTCTCAGATTTCCATTTTCAAATACTGAATTCCTTTTGTTTCAAGTCCAGTTCTGCAACTCTGATCCCACAGCTGTACTGTACTGCTTCAACATCGTCGTTGTTGTCACCATCATCACCAACATCATCCTCATCATCACAGAATTAAGTCTCAGTCTAGAGGTTGTTTCAACAACTATAGAGGTTGTTTCAATGTTTTTTGCAAAAAATAACTGAAAGTTCTTCAAAAGCAATTTTAAAGAAATGGCGCAAATTTCACAAGTAAAATATGTGTCCATAAGTCTGTTCATATACTTTTTAGCTTATTTAGTTTTAAAATGTTTACCAAATACTATACACGAAATGGCTCTCATATCACCTTGAAATAAGTTTAAGTCTTTTACTTAAAAATCCAAAACAATCAAACCAATAAATTCATATTATTAAGAAGTGTCATAATTATCACAAAATAATTACAATTACCTCATTAAAAATATTCAATTTTCTTAAGCATGCACTCATTCATGGAGAAAAATCATCAAGTTTTGACTGCTTAATAACATAGGCTACTTTGCAGAGTCTTAATCAGTAGGTTGTATTAACTTTATTAAAATTGGTCATGACAGATTTAATTATAGACACAAATGAGAAATTGATATTGGGGGAAATAATTCAGAAGATGGAAAATGTGACTGATAATTTGATTTTTAAAATATATTATTTGGTACTTGACTGCCTACAATTCTGTACATACTGTCTTGGGAGAAGGTATTATGGAACTTAGAGCAGCTTGTCTCAACACTCATGTACACAATTGCGCTATATGAGAGCTGTTAGTGATGTCACTTATTCAGAAGAAAACTGCTTTCTTAAAAATGAGTTCTTATGTAGACCAAATAACTACATGCTATATCTTATATGTTATGGATATGCATTTTAATCAAGGATTATTGATATAGATTTGGAATTAATTAAAAACGTGATGGATAATGAGCCATTTAGTCTCAAAGTAGTACTTTGGGAGTATTTAACATGTGCTGCTGCAGAAGATGATTTTGAAGTAGTAGTAGTGACTTGTTTTCTAAGAACAACAAAATTATGTATTGATTCTCACTGGAAAGCTCAGGTGGCATTGCCTTTAATACTGATTGTTGCACTACTAGGAGAGAAAAAAGTTGTATTTGAACAGTTTCATTGAAAAATGGACTTTATTTGAAAGCACACTGATATAGTAAGTGACAAAATAATATACAACCTTATACATTATCTTCTTGTAATCAATAGAAATTATTGTTTCACATAATCATATTTATTCTTCTACTCATGACCACAGGGGGAAAAAGCAACTTAAAAGAACTCAGCTTTGAACTAGCTACAAAGAAGCAAAGAGGGAGTCAATTCAATCCTCTTTTAAGATAGCAATCCTGTGCCCTTTGCAGGAGGTTGAGAGCCCAGTAAGTGGTTAGGCTCAGAATTGTGATGTCCATATTCAAACTTCAACACAGACATGAATCTGGCTTGGTGAACCTGGGCCCAGTCACTTATTTCTTAGCCAGGGATAATTGCAGAAGTAAAGTGAGAAGAAGGAAAACCATGTACAGTATACTTGAACTCTATATAGGTGAGGTATCTATATTATAATCAGTCAGTAAGAAAACCTTATGTAATTCATGGGATCTCCATAAGTCAACAGGCAATTTGAAGGCACATGTACACACAATAAATAAATTGCTTAAAAAAAATAGAGAAGATACCAGTGAAATTCTCATAGCTAGAATACAAGGTTCTTGTGCTTAGGTGGCCACAAGGTGGCCAAGGAACATGTGAGTGTGTCATATTTTTTATTGTAAAATAACCTATGGTCTTCTGCCTCCCCAGCTTTCCATGCTTCAGCTAAAGACTCGGGGAAGATGTCCTGAGGGCAAGCACGGTGTAAAGCAATGGTGAAATGTGTAATAGAAAGAAAAGCCCATATATATAAGTGCCCTCAGCTGCTCTTCACAGCTCAGCTCTAAAATACTTTTGCAAGAAATTTAAAATAAATTCTAAGGTGCTGAGGCATCAAAGTATGTGCTCCTTTATTTTATTTTATTTTTCTTTTCTTTTCTTGAGAAATTTTGAGAAATTGGATGAGTTATTTTAGCATAGTACTAAAAGAGCGAGAGGTCCACTAGCAGAATGTGGTGGAGAGCTCCATTGCTCTTACTGTACTGCTGGTAGTGTGGCTAGGAATAGGTCATTTATGTGTAAGGAGTAGAATGTGGATCTGCGGGATGCAAAGTCCTCCCCCCATTATCCCCTGAAAGAGGTCTGGAGCCACCAGCCTGAAGTGATATTGTCTCACTGTAATCAATGGAAGGGGGAGAAGAATGGATAAAAATCTGCACCACCAATTCCTGCTTTGCCACAGCAGCCAGTAGTCCTTTGAAATTGGCAGAGTAATGGTAAAAGATTCCTGCCTCCTGCCTCAACAGGGGCATCTCTGGTCCAAAATCTGTTTCTAGGCATTCTTTAACACCCACTGATTGCATTTCTTTTTCTTTTATTTCCTTCCCCCCCCCTCACCTCTCATTGTCTCCCTGTTGCTTTTTGAACTATTGCAGTTTAGATAATTTGTTTCCTTGGGACAGCAGACTTGAGAATTTTTGGATGGTAGTGGTGGATGGACTTGCTTATTTTAAATATTAATTATGACTCATGTTCATGATACCTATGGTTATGTAGTTAATAATTTTCCTGCACTGTGTAAAAAAGAAGGGTGTCAGGGGTACCTTGAGATGATTTGTGCAAATAAGGTATAGTTATACAAGGTTAAAACAATCCTTTCTCCCCAAAATAAGTTAAATAGCCATCCATATTTGGATGTGTGATGTTGTGGTTTAATCATTGGACTATGATCCTGGAGACCAGGGTTCAATTCCTCACTCGGCCGTGAAAACCTACTGGGTGACCTTGTGTTACACACTCTCAGCCCCAGCAAATCCCATTATAGGGTTGTCCTTAGAGCTGTCATGAGTCAGAAATGATTGGAAGTAGACAACAGCAACAATTTGTGCGATATCTGCTCTAAGCTTAAAATATAAGCTTAAAACTGAAAACTGAAAGCTTAAAATATAAACTTTTAGATACTGTCCCTAGAAGAAACAATATAGAGGAACATAAACAGAGGAACAGAGGAACATGTCTGTGATGAAGAAAACTGAGACAGTTGTCAAAATAAGCAAGCTATAACCCATTATGAACATTCTTGCATGAGGAGTAGTTTTCTATTAGATGACAGAGAGAGACTCCATGCCAGAACAAATGTTAGATATCTGCAGCTATCTGGTTTGAACTTGTTGGATTTGAACTTGTGTGCAGAACAGGAGACACAATGTGTTTAGGGGGAAGTGGACTTTGGTTTTGAAAGTGAACATGCAGATTAACCATGGTCAAGTGCTCATTTTCTATATTAAAAGATGCATGAAGGAGGCATCTGTAGTTGTCATTAAAGTCTTCTTTTGTTTAGTAGTTCTATTTATAACCTGCCCTTCCTCCAAGGAACTCTGGATAGTGTGTATTTCTCTCCCCTTGCGGCATCTTATGAGAAAAGTTCGAGTGAGAGATAGTGAATGGCTCAAGGACATCCAGTGAGCTTCATGGCTGAGTGGCTGGAAATTTCAATCTTGGTCTCATTAATCCTAGTTTGACACTTTAATCTCTACACTACACTGTTGGTTATATGTCTGTTGTGGTTGTTGTGATTGTCATTTATTTAATACCACCCATGTGCATGATGATTTATAGCAGAGGTGGAGCTGTTGCCTTCAGATATGGTTGGACTGCAGCCATAACCAATGGTGAGGAATACTGGGTGTTACAGTTCAGTTACATCAGCGGAACTGCATTTTCTCCTGATTTATAGAATACAAAAGGACGCATAGGAAAAGAGCAGATAAAGAGGAACAAATAGAGGTAGAGAAACACAGGGCAAGAATATATGAAAAGAATATGCAATTATTCTAAATACACGTACTCAGGCTTGGTTACAGCAGGATACAGGAACCAGATACATCAAAGGCTTCACAGAAAAAGTAGTTTTTAAGATGGGCTATGAAGTGAAAGAGGTTACATCACATTGGTGTTCTTTGAGGAGGTTCCAAGGAGCAAAAGTTGTAAGCAGGGATGAGATATAAGACCAGAGATGTGTGTGTGTGTCATCTTATATCACATTCAGTGCTTACAAAGGGAAATACAGTGCAGGATGAGGGAACAGAACTGATAGCAGGTTTAGAAGGTAAGGAATGAGGTACTGAGTCTAGGAAAAGGCAGAGAACTAGTGAAGCGATTTAAGGATAGGCACCATCACATTATGTTTTGTCAGTAGCACACAGGATAATCTTAAATAGACCAAGGCAAGGTGTTAGAAAACTAGAGAGGAGATGGTTGTAGTAATCAAGATAAGAAACGACCTGCACTTGAATCAGAATTTTTGCCAAAGTGAAGAGAAAAATAACTTTGTATAATATTGTACAGAAATGATTTTTGATTGTTGATAATTACTGATAATTAGTATAAAACAATATAAAATATAGAATAATTTGGTAAGTTATTCTGATTGCTTATAAGTGATGTATGCAACTTTGTAGGCATATATTTAGGATAAGAAGGATTAGCAGGAAGTATTAATCTCTAGATTAAATTTAGGCATCAATAGTTTGGTGTAACTACTTGATTAATATGTGCTGCTTGCAACAAGGAACCAATCTTTTGTTATCTGTCCTTTTTGTTAGTTGTAGTTCTATTAGATGTTATTTTATAAAAATATGGGTTGTATTGTTATGTATTGTATTGTTATGCAGTGTTGCTGTTTCTTCTTCTGTTCAATAAATTTTTTTTATCAAAAAAGGTGACATAACTACTACTATTATAATCTTTTTTATCTCCACTGAAATTGGGATTCAAGGTATCTTGTTAATAGACTGAATATAGGAAACAAAGGAAACAGAGGTCTCAAAATGAAGCCAAGGCTTTGTAGAGGTTCAACAGAATGGATTTTAGGAAAGAAAGGGAACTAGTAGCACCAGCAAGGTGAGTTGTGTGGGAAAAGATAATTGTATAGGAAAGGGCAATAACCGTAGCAGCATTGGGGTCTGAGGAATGAGGTTTCAGTGAGGGTAACTAGCTGGAGGGATTAAAAGAGGAAATGATAATTGAGGATGACTGCTTTCTGGGTGAGTGAGCAGCAATTACATAGGGGATGGCAGGAGGGATCCTGGAGGGCAGAACGCAGCAACAACGAGACTGAGAGAAAAAAGGACAGGTAGAATCACCACCATGTTGTACCTGCAAGTATCAGAATGCTGAAGGAAAAGCCACATCATTATGTGGGAAGGCATTTTGAGTTTTTTAGGACCAAATACATGGTTTTATTTATCATACAGGCCTTTTAAAAAAATGTATAAATAGCACCATTTCAAAAAAAAAAAAGCTATACTGTCAGGATGTCAGCAGCTAAAGTTGGAAATGTATGCCTTTCTTTACATTTGGTGGTCCTGAGGAAACTCTGTCTTCTGAAGGTGCCACTTTCCCTCTTTCTTCTGAGAAGAAATCCCTCAGTGGTACCAGTGAGGGATTCGTTCCCAGCAACAAATAATAGCTTCAGAAGGTCACAATTCCCCTCTGTACCTGCTATGGCCTCAGTAATTAGTAATTGTCTGTCTAGTTTGGTGTGTGTCCCTTGGTTCTAAAGAGCAGTTGGGCAGAGAGGCAGCCTTCAGAAATGGCAACTTATTGGGATGAATGGCTTGGTCACAAATAGGCACCAAATTGGGAAAGTCCTTGGCACTTCCTTTTGGACATCACTCAAGGCATTCTCCTGTGGTGGCAAAGCATGCGGTGAAATGGAGCTTGGATTGCTCTCCATCTCTCTAGATGTTCTGTTTATATGCTCTTTTGTGATAAGATTTACCATATTAATATTGAGATATCCACAATATTTGGGATTTTTGTACTCCTGCTTGAGGTAGATGTGTAAAAATTGGGATCATCCAAGGAAAAATGAATGACTGAAAGAGCAGCTAATCAGTTAAAAAATCCCACTTTGAAAAAGTAGTTGCTTTATGAGGAAATAACATTTCTGTCTTGCTTCCTGCAATTACGAATGACATCTTCATTCTTGAACCATCTGGGGTGTGAAAGCAATGCATCTGTGTAGTCCAAATTGGTAGAGAAAGACAGAGAGGAAAGTTATTGGTACAGGAAAAATTCTCTCTCTCAGCCTCCTCCACACTTTGCCTCTCTCTTAGTTTTATATGCAGATTGTATATATCCCCCCACCACACACACACATTCCAACAAATTTCATTCAGCACAAGGGATCACACTGTTGAGTTCCTTTAAGTTCATAGGCTCTATGGATGTTCATCTGCAAGTACGAAGAAAACATAGTTGTCTTTTGAGGAAATATGAGGAGAAAGATACACATTCGATTGCTTGTCTAAACCGGGTCTCACGCTCTTTCCAGCCTCTTTATCTATTCCTTCTACTTCCCTGCAACCCTTTACTGGGATCTTGACTTACTTTGGCAGTTAGCTGCGTATGTAATTGGGTTGCTATGGAAACAGTATCCAGCACACTGTGCTCTATCTCTCTGTTCTTTCTGTCTTTCCTATCCCACCCTCTTCTTCTCTTTCTGAAGCCAGTTGCCATGGAAAAACTTAAAATCTATATAGAAAAACCAGGTCCCCCTACACATCTTTTTTGTTGTTTAAAAGTTTGCTTTATACATTAACATGCTTTCTTTGTAGGAAAAATAATTCCCTTCTTAAGAATAAAATCTACTGAAACTGGACAGAAAGCTTGGTTCTTGAAGTCTCATTGTCTTCTTGGTAGGAATAACTTGTGTATGTGTTCATGTGCATATGGACACATGGGGGGGGGATTTACTGAGATTTGAGAAACAGCAGGAATGACCCAAACTACAAAAAGAAAACAATCTGTCATAAAAATGTAGACTTACCACTGAATCAATGCAGGATGTGAGAGGCATTCCTTATATTGTTGCAAAGGATGGAAGGTGAAATGCAGCTTTCTAACTTTGTGCAATGGTATCCGTCAGACCTGCCCTCCCGTTGGTCAGAGTGAGAAAGCCATGTCATAGATTAAATTTTGAAGATCGTTAAAGGGCAACCAATTGTTAGCTATTGTTATTATTGCATTTTTACTGCCAAGGAAGGAGAGACAGGCTTACGGAATTTTCTGTCTTGAGCGCCAGAGTAACTTAGCTAGCTTTAACTACTATGTACTTTGACTTGGGTGGGTATAAGCTATCATTAACTGTCACTCCTCATGTAGCAAAATATCAGGGGCTCTGATTGTGGCAATGTGTTCTAGCAACATGCCTCAAGAGGAATCCTGTATAATGCATGGAATTTGGAGGTATGATTGCATGTCATAGCTACCTGAAGCAACAAAAGCTTTTGGGCCAGCCTTAGTAGTGTGTAATATTCCTTTTGCTGTGGACTTCTCTAGGAACAAATATTATGCTTTCACTGTTCATGAGAAGGATGACAAATATCTTCTGAGGTAAATTTCAAGCCTGTTTTTGAAGCTCAGTGTCATTTTGTTGGAATTTTATGAACAATACGTGTTTCTGACCTTGCCCCATTAATCCATCTATGTTGTATCCTCAAACACCCTACTCCTACTTTTGGGGCCAGAAAGATGTGGTAGTAGGAGAATGTAATAAATGGCATTAAGGCATTTGTTAGAGGAGAAATTGATTTTTTTGAGCTGAGGCGAGTAATGAAATGAGCTATTAGAGCATGGGCAGGGAAGCTAAAATAGGATGATGATGATCTCAATAGGAAAGTTGAAGATTAGCATAAATAGAGAAATAGCAGTGGTTCAGGTGCTTCTGGTGATGAAGAATCACTGATTGTCCCAAGTACAATAATAGTTATTTAAATAATCATGACAATGAGGATAGTAACTGCAAATTATTAGGGACAGATTGTGATGAGGCGGCAGAACCTGGTGAAACAGAAACTCTGTAATGATTGCGCCTGTGATTCCTCAGGATGTTGCAGTTGGGTTTGAATTCTATAATTTCATTGCTACTGCTAAGAAATATCCTGAAACTGTGCTTTGTCTATATAGCACAACTAATTATTTTGTCTCTTTTTATCTTTCCATTATGCCTGTCTCATGGTTTTACACATATAACACACACACACACACACACACTCTCTTAACAGTTTATCATTTAGTTTGTATTGCAAACTGTGTTAAAAGAAGCATAGAAATCTAACAAGTCCATAATATTAAATAAAGACATTATGATAAGCAGTCTTATTTTATTGCTTCCCACTGGTACCATGCTCTCTTCCAAGGTGAACTGTGAAAATGTTTCATGAAAATGAAAAAGAACTTAAAAGGAAGTTTGGAGGTGTAGTCTGGTTAGCAAAGGGTAAATAGATTAAATGCAAAGTAATTTCAGAAGCATTAAAGAACATGTTTCTATGGAAACATCAACCCACAAAGGGAGAAGAGGGAGAGAGTCAGACTCAGAGAAAAAGAATCGAGCTTTATGAGGGGCTTTTTGAGAAATGAGGAACAGCCCTGTTCATACCTGCATGTAACAGTGTTAAATGATTATTTTTTCCTTTTAATTGACTCCCCATTGAAAAATGCAGTACCAAGTATCTGCCACTGTCACTGCTACTGTTTAACCTTGTGGTTAAAAGAAGGGATTGAACCAGTTCTAACAAACTGAATCAATACTTCAAGCTGCTTAGTTTGTGATTCTTTTCATATCTGAATCATGGATCATGTCCTCTTTATAAACTGTAAGTGTCTTCTTGATGCCAGAGTATCTTAATGTTTTACCAGAAAACCCACAATAGATTCCCTATTGGAATCTAATCCAGCATGGATGTGGCATGCTAGGATTTGTACCATTCTGGTGGGTACTAATGGTCTTTCCACTCAGTTTTGAGGGTCATTGGAATAGCCCCAGGACAACACTGTTAGCATGCTTCTCTATTTTTGATTGTGACAGTAAAAACGTCTCCAGACATTATGGATTAACAGTTTACATTGTAGCTACACAGATCTATTTCATAATATATTTCAACATCATATATGCCATACCTAATTGCATTTCCCTGTCTAGAAGTACCCTGGACAAACAGATGCTGTGCTGTTGTTTCACTTGTGATGGTGTATAGTATGCTTATTTACTCTTAATTTATAATATATGAACAGCCCCAGTTTTCCTTAGAGAATTGTAGGGGCATGCAATTATAGCTACATGAGATGCCATTTTACCTCCTGATTCTTTAGCACTTATCATAAAGATTTGTGCTTTGCAGATGTGATGAATAACAATTTACACTCTACTGTACAGTATAATGTAATATCTTGGTGATGCCATATGGATTAGGGAAGTGCACTGGTTACTGCATGCATTCACCTCCCAGTTTGGTGCTTTGGAAAATGGTCTGTTTTGTCTCAAATCAATTTTGAATTTACTAGAATTTAAGATCAATTTGCTTCAAAAATCTGGAAGATCATGCACCCCCTTGAGTATCATTGGAAATCTTAAAAGAAGGTTGCAATTTTTCTCTTTTTCAGAACTGAGTGAAATATTCAGGCATAGGAACCTATTAGGAAGGATTACACTTGCTAAATTGCAGACAAAAAAGTGAGGTAGATAGGTTGCTATGCATTTTGAAGTCTGGTTTGTTTTTGTTTTTTAAAGATGGGACTGGCAATATTTAAAAATTTCTTGACAGAACTGGAATGGGTTTCCAAGTGTAGTTCTTTTTTACAAATCAAAACTAAGTTTTAGATGAATAGGTTTAGAGATTTTTATGCAAGGTGGCAAACTTTCCATTTGGAGATATCCAGAAAACACTGCAGATTCCTGTATGTTCCTTGTTCTGAAATGGCAGACAACATACATTTTCAGAATAGATAATAGCAGTTTGTGCGAAAGGTTAACCCTAATTTATTGGGGAGGGGGAGAGTGGGTCACTCCCTTTTCACTCTGTCTATTTGGTCTTTGAGCAGATGTGTATGAAAATGGCAGCTATAACAGAGGTGTCCACAGAAAAGAAAATTGCAATGGTTTGGTAGGCTAGTGTGGGGCCTAGTGAGCTGTGATGCCTGAAAACTAGTCTAAGGCCATTTCCACATGGAGTTTTTAAAATGGGGCAGAGCATCCTCCAGGGAGGACGTCTGCACCTGGGAGTGGACTGGGATGGACCTACTTAACGTAGATCCGCACCCCAGACTGCTCCAGAACGACCCCAAGTGGTTGTCCAGTGTGCTTTTGAAAGACCGCTAAAAACAGGTCTTTCAAAAGCACGGAGCGCGCCACTGTGAGCCTGGTCCCTTATGCAGATTCGCAGGCTCGCATTGGTGTGAGCCTGCGATCTGCCGGGGCGGGCTGTAGGCTGGCAAACTTCAGCGGTTGGTCGAGACCCTTGACCAACAGGAAGCTGCCATTTTCATCCCTGGAGGAGTGCGGAGCGGTGGCCACGTGCTGCTCCGGAGCAGTGTGGACTGGACCAGGGAGCCCAAAAGTCCGGTGAGTAGCGTCATGGGGCGATTCCCTCTCCCCATGTGGAAATGGTCTAAGTCTTTTAAAACAGTTAAGCATGGAAAATGGCCATTTCATGTCCCCTCTTTGCTCCTTATCAAAATACAGCACTTTGTAAAGGACTTTCCAAAATATGCCCTAGGAATAAAAATTAGAACTGTCAGTCACTCAGTTCAGCTCCTCTGACCACCCCTAGGCATTTCACAGAAATGAAATCTAAAACACATTTGGCATGGGAGTTCAATCTTTGACTCTGATGCACATCTCTAACACAGAGCCTTCTAATTTCTTTAAGTCTTATTTTTACAGCTGGCTACAGGCAGTAAGAGACTGACATAAGCATATTATGTCAGTGTCTAAGGCACTGGACCGTGGAGTACCTCATCCTGGGAGCCCCACCATCCTTTAGATTTCTGCCTTGTTGGGACTGAACAAAATTTCCTTCTTTCCCCACAGTCATGACAAGCAGTCCTTTTCTCTATGTCTCCAGGCCATAGAGCTGTTCTCAGTCCCCTCTTATCTCAAATTCAGATGTTGCTGCTGTTGTGCTATATCCTATTGCTACTCATGGAGTATCTTTCTCTGAGTCTTCCAAGTGTCAATCCCTCTTCTCTTGTCTTCCTGTTTTATCAACAGCATAAAATTTTGTTCTGGCGGTATTTAGGAAAGCTTCTTTTCTCTGTGATTGTGTCAAAAGTTTTGCTCTGAGAAAAGCATCATCGACTGTACTAAAATTATTGAAAAATACTGAAAGAGTCCAGAAAGATGAACGATACAATTAAAATGATTGTTTAACTTCTGGGGTAGGGGGCATCTTAGTCTGTTGCACCCAAACAATAAATTGGTATAAATTTTTGTGAGGTACAACTCACTTCATCAGACGTAGAATGTACTTCTAATTTGCTGCTCCCACTCCTACCTCCTCCTGTTCCTATAGGAGAAGAACCACATTTATCCATAAATTCTTCAGTATTCTCCATAAATCGTACTTGACACTTTCCAGATGTTCTCCCTAAATAACCAGATGTGGCTGTATCTCTCAGCTGTACAAGTCATCAGCAATGGCGGAGCTGACATGGCAGAAGAATGCTGGTGGAGAGTGGGGGTGGTGGTGGTGGTGGGAATGACTGATACAAGTTTTGGCAGTTCAACTGTGATAAGCACTGGGAAGCTTATATGAAGCTTAAGTGAATTCTCTTGAATTTCTTGGGTCTCTCAGGTTGTCCTTCCTATCTCATGAGAACAGGCTGTTATGAAAATTTTCATTGTACAGTGGGAACTGAAGTAATCCTGCATGTTGGGCCTTCCAAGGATTCCATGGTAACAATTGATGTAAAAGTAAGGAGTAGAAATGGTAATTGTAGAACTGAGGTGCAGTCAACAAGCTAAGCCATGAAATCAGGCAGTTTGTTTTGTTATCTTGTTCTTCCTGCTGTCATTTCTAATTAGGATGCCCTAGGAATGCAGCAGCTGAATCTGAGGGTCACTTGCCATCTAAATGGGATGGGAAGAGGAAATCCTAAACTGACATCCATTTTTAAAGAATAAATTTGCATGTGGGCCTTTCTTCATTAAGATTTGGGTATCTCCAAATGTTATTTTACATCAACTCATTAGTTAGTATAGTTACTGCCATTTTTCCCCTCTCTATTCTCCCAAATGCATTTGTTTCATCTGAATATTGCTTTATATATATTGCCAAGAAGAACATTGCTTTTCTTCTTTCCCCCATTCCTCTTGCTCCTTTTATTTATATATCATGTTCTGCTGCTTTGTAGATGGAAAGGGACTCCCTGATACTAATACTGGAACAGTGGAGGTGAGGGAGGGAGATGAGAGTTTTGTAGCTGCCTGTTTTGAGGAAAAGTCCAATGTTAGAACAATAAGTAGGGATGGGCCAACCAAGTCCTCGAATCCTTGACAGGGATTTGAGATTCAAGAATCCAAATCCTTGTTCCAAAATAGGCAAACCGAATCTTTCGAATCAGCCACCCACACAATTTGTTGGAGACTGGGATGCCTGAAAACCTGGGAGACCAGGACGCCTGAAAACTTGGGAGACTAGACACACAAGGGGACATGGCAAGTAGGTGAATTTTTCCCCTGGAGTAATAATGACCTTTGCTAACAATTTCACAAATTACATCTAGGGTTGTATTCTAAGATATTTAAATTGAGCATTTCATATTTAAGTTCAGCCCTTGACTGGAAGCTACAGGCTTGAGATTTCAAGGACAGCTGAAAGATTCCTTTGCATAGCTCACTTGCAAAGCTCTTTCAGACACATTTCTGGGGTTTCTAGTTTTACAAGGTGTCACAGCCTTCTCTGCCAAAGTGTGCTGGTGCATTATCAAACTACAAACCCCAGGATGCCAGAAGGAGCTATGCAAATAAAAGCCAGTTTTGACCTGGATTATCTCTCTACTGTAGTGGTCCTGTTTACACAGGCAGGAAAATGTTGGATTAATCCACATTTTCCTGCCTGTGTACAAAGGGCCTTCATGACATTTTCAGTCTGGGGAGATCCTGAGGCAAAAATTATGACAATTGTCCTGGCTAGATTTCTTCGGAAGGAGGTTTGCCTTTGCCTAGGCTTTTGCTAAGGCTGAGAGAGCGTGTTGTGCCCAAGATTATCCTTATTTCTCTTGCTTTTAAAACCCTTTTTAAAAAAAGGATTTGAAAGATTCGAGATTCATGAGATTCGTGGATTCCCAGAACTTTTCAGGGGTTCAGATCCAGATTCGGATTCAGAAAATTCTGGATTCGTCCCATCCCTAATAATAAGCATATGATTTTCACAGCAACAGCTCTTGGGTTTAGTGGCTACTAAAAGAACACAACTTTATCTTCTCTCTCTCTCTCTCCCATTCTTATTCTACCAGCAAAACCTGTAACTTGCATTGTTGAATAATTGTTGCTTCTCGAATACACATGCTTCCAGTTAATTTCCCATTCCCTTTAAAGTATTTTTTCATTCATGCAGTATAATACGGTACTACTGAAACCACCTGGGAAAGTTCTTCTAATATAGCTACAAAAGGAGTATACATTGGTATGTGACGTGGAATCAGGTGAGCACATCAACAGCTTATCAATCATTGGGGTAACTGAATAGATGTGGGAAAAGACCACAGGACAAATGAGAAGCAAATCTGTTGCTCGGGAGAGGAGGATTCTTCTTCCCATGTCTGGGCGCCTTGAAACCCCAATAGAAGAAGATAAAGAGAGAGTCTCATCCCTGATCAGAGAGCGCAGGGAGATTACCTGGTCAGAGAGTTTGTGCATTTATTTATTTGATGTAATATAAATCCTGCCTTTCTCTCATTATGGGACCACAGAGTACAGAGAAGAGTCAAGTGTACAGCAACAGTTCACCCATGCGGGTTTATGCGTAAGGCCTTGAATAAAGTCAATGAGTTGGTGATTCCACATCTCATACTAGTGTTTAGTCCCTGTGGACAGCTATGGAGAAACATCCCTCAGCTATTAGGGATCCAGGTGACTGCTCAACAAAGGAAGAAGCTGCGCATCTACTTTCAGAAAGTGTTAATGAATGAAGATAGAGTGAACAGTGAGTGTTCAAACTCTTTTAACTAAAACCACTGGGCACTTCTGAAACTCTGTAGTGGCCAAAGCATCCTTGTAAGCTCATTGGGCATCTCTTGTTGAGTGATGAACTATTTTCCTTTATATCTCTCCACATAATCTGAAATTCTGTAAAAAAAAAACAATGAAGGATGAGACACTGGACTAGTCAAAGTGGCAGTTGAGTAACATCTGTAGTATTTCTAGTTCTTCCATTCCAGGGGAACAACCATCTTAAGGCAATTGTGGACAAATTGCAGTAAATAGCATTTTGTTGGCTCAAATCTACCACAGGGAAGTCATTGGAGATTATAACCAAGTAGGTACTACAACTAATCTGTGCTGTAGCCTATAACTCGTTGTTTTGAAACAAACTTTCAGGCTTGAAGGCCACTGAGAACTTACTTTGCATGTATATGGTTGCCACCAGCCTTTCTGGCAGCATGGATTGGGTTAAGGAAGCAGCTGAGACAGGAGTCTTGTGTTGGGGAGAATGGAGAAAGGTACAATTTGAGACATGCAGTACTGAGATATCATCCAATGTTATTGATAGAAACTTGCCCACCCCAGCTATCTGTCCACACTTCCTCATGGAATGCCTTACTCCACATATGAGCCAAACAGAGTACATGGAATGGCTTCCATGCCACTGAGAAATATTTTATCCCTTAGTACAGGAGCAGATACAAAATTTCAGCTAGGGCAAACCCTTCCAAAAATTGTTTTGAAAGGTTCTGAGAAAAGAGGATAAATAAGAAAAAACGAGACCCTTCAATGTTTGTTGAATTAAGAAAATAACTGGGCTGATTACAGAATGAGAAAGATTGAAGAGCTTCACATTACTGAAGCATCTGTTATCATTAGAAACATTGCAGAACAAGAATAGGAAGTCATTAGAGCCCTCATCCCGCCCTTACAACCTTGTGAGTTCATCAACTTAACATTACTTCACCTACATTTTTTGCCCACTGCACACGTGTCTTCTGTCTCCATGTGCTTTCTGTCTGAGTTCAGGGACTAGGGTCCTTTTCCAGTTCCTCTATTGTCCCTTCCATATTTGAAGTCTAGGAAACATCAGCCCAGAGGTTTCTGGTACATGAGTGCATTAGTGCATAAAACTGCCAATTTTGCAGATAATGCTTGCTGTTAGCACAAAGGCCTCTCGACTATAGATCTCTTGATGTAAATATTAATTCAGCTTATGGCTGCTGCTCTAGCATCCTTCAGGCTTCTTCTCCACTTCAAAATGCCTGTCATGCATATTTCCTCTCTTCAAGATCATCCAGTCTTCATCGTTACTATGTACACCTCTGTTTGAAAAGCTGTATTGAACTGCTTGTGACAAATCCTCCTCCTCCCACTGTTCACCAAACAGCCCTATTGCACATTGCATGGATATCTATTTTTCTTACATCTCCTGCAGTTGCATGTTATCTCCACTCCTCAGTGTCTTGGTTGAGGAGGGCCACCAAGCCAATAAGGCAGGCTTGCAATGGGGCTATACAAGAATTTTATATCAATAACACTCTCGGTGGAAGACCTATCCTTTATAGGTTTATTTTCAAGACAGGGTCCTGTTTGTCATATTATCTGAAAACACGAGTGTGTGTGCATGTGTGTAGTCCTTAGTTTTCTGTCTAGAAGGTAGTATTAGTGAAAGATGTTGAAGAAAACAAAGTGATATTTCAATGAGAGAACATGTTTAAATATTTGATGTGTACATATTTTCCCAAAAATTAGTTAATTCATTTACTCTCTGAAGCAGTATTGTGCCAAATTGGGAGACTAAATCCCATCAGTGAAGTGTGAAACAGGTTTGAGTGCAGAGCAAGGCATAGTCCTCTGAACTCAAGGCATAACTGATTTTCCCTAATTATTTGCATTGTTTCTGATCAAGATATTTATATTTGTGCTGACTCTTGGTTTTAAGTAAATAAATGACTGAATGTTGCTAAGGGTCCCTTGCTGGGTTCTGTGTATACCAGCTTCTCTGCAGGCTATATTAAAAAATCTCATGAACTGATGACTCCTGGGAGGTGGGGAGGCGTATTTGCTACTGATATTTTTCTACATTATTATTTAAATAGTGTTTTCTAAAAGCTGAAACACAGTCGAAACATTATTGTTAAAATATGTTAAAATAGGAGTGCATCCTAAGTTTTGATAATAAAAAAATTGATGCCAGCTGTTACAATCTTCAGTTTTCCAGCATCACAACTAGAGGGTGCTTGGCAAATGGCATATTTTATTCTATCTGTAGAACTCAACTTTTTGTTACCTGGATAGGCAGACAACTCAGGAGCGATGGGAAAAAAATTGTTGCAGTGTTAATTTTAGCAAGGATAAAGACAATGAATTGGATGGGCAAGTCATGTTTCATGTCAGAAGACATGAAACCAGCTTTATACTTTGGACAGCCAATTCTCTGATTGATTTCCTAGATTCCCAAAACAGGCAAGGATGGATACAATACTGTAGCTATGAGATGTTAAGTTTCTCAGTTTCTCCCATGATCTTATCTCAAAATATATCCGACTGTAAGATCCATGACATAGTTTTTATTGAAAATGTCAAAAGGGATTTTGAATATATGAAGAACAGTAAGTCTGGTGTATTAAAATTAAAACAGATGATTGAAGGGCAGCCTATTTGTGAGATTTTTGGGCAGATTTTAAATTATGCCCACAGAATAACTAACTGGATTTTTTTTGTGTGCAGTCCAGCATATTTTCTTAAGGTCTAGTCTTCGTGTTTATGGTTCAATCTGGACTGCAAATAGTATACATTACCTTTGTTTTGACCTTTATATAGTTCAGTAGAGGTAGGTTTCTTTTATCCTTTCAGCCCATGATACTACTTCAAAATTAGTGGGTTGCTGAATGATGAAAATAGATTTTATATTGCATGAGCTATAAAACAGTGCTGTTTTTCAAACTTGCAGTATTATTAACTGCCAAGAAGCTTTCTTAATTGACATACAATGTTTTTAAGTTTTTGTGACTTCTTCTGAAACAGATGCTTAATAAGACCTTTTTGTTCAGTAGCAGCAGACGCAACACAGAAGTGAGAGAGAACAAATATGATTTCTTATTTAATTCATAATTCTTATATGAATTCATAAAATTGAATTAATTCACAATTCTCATATAAATTATGAAGTATACATTTTCCTGACAATCTTGCATGCTGTTTAGAAGAGAATATGTGATTTGTATATTACCCAACAGTTTGTTTAGTAAGTTGCTGATAGTTTGTTGTGATATGTATGAGTTTCAAGGTGGCAGCTTCCAGCTCAGAGAAAAATTAGATCTTCTGCAGCTTCTGTAGATTTTAGAAGCCAAGCTCTGCAGACACCTGTGCTATCAAAAGGAGTCTCATAATACTAGAATATTTTAATTGCCTTTATTGGCACTGAATTTAGGGCAGAAATTGTAAACCTACTTGGCTTATTCCCAGCACTATAATAAATTTATTGAATATAAACTTGTGCTCCCAAGTTATTATTTCATTTTTAAAATGTTAGTCACATCTAAGTAATAAATGTCTCACTGGCTTATATGTGAGAAGGGGCATTTCATAAATATATCATTTATGATTCTTAATGGCTCCCATTCAGAACTCTTCTATGGCAAACTGCGTTATTTTTACATATGTACCTACCATTACATTAAAAAAAAAAAAAAAAAAACCCTGTGTGCATAGCTGACCTTTTTTTGAAAAAACAACAACTCTAGTATATTTGCATCATGCCTTCATCTCTTGCTAATCTATACCTGTTTCACTGAAATTAGCAGGATTTACTTCTGCATAAGCAATTTTGGAAACTTTCAAAGGGAACAAGATTGGTTCAGATTTTCCTTGTGGTGGTATTTCACTTTCCTCCAGCCCTCCCATGTTGGTTTGTTATTCATGATCTTTATTATGTTCTTTGAAACACATTGTTTGCATCCAAAGTTGCCCTTCTGTGAATCAAAAGGCTCCTTCAAACCCTGCAGGGGGTAACAATCCGGGCTTTTGGCCCCAGTGAAGCCCTATTTGGTCCTGGAGACCCCATCTTGTGGTTTAGCAGAGAGGAGGCTGCACAAGGACACACACATGCGGGCATGTGCATACATAAACCGCGGAAAGAGGGAACCTTTAACATCATCCCCATCTGACTTGTTTTGTGCAAGATCACTTGGGGGTGAGGGTTACAGAGAATATGGAAGGCTTCTTCATTAGTGGACCAGAAGCAGAGGTGCTGGCTGTTCATTGCTCTTAAGATGGGAAGCTTTAACCTCCTTCAGCTCCCAACAACTTTCATGGTCATTCATGCTTTTGTATTGCCATTAATGGTCTAGATAGAAACAGCAATGACACCTCCTTCTGGGTTACTGGAAGGAGAGAGAAACTGAACCTCCTCCTTGCCTCCAGTCACAACAAAAGTGATCTTGCTAGTGCCATTGATGGCAGTGCACTACCACAGTGTTTTTCAGCTGTGACAACTTGAGGTTATAGAACCTCACAACAATGCCTGAGGGTAATCTGCAACCTCTGGGCCATAGATTGTGCACCCCAATGTTAGTGTAACTGACTGAAATCCTGTGGATTCCCCCCCCCCAGTATCTTATATTGTTTTGGAGAGTATGTCAGCTCCCCAGAGCAGTGTTTCAGAAGCTTCAGGATCTGCAGGATGAAAGAGTTGACAAACCCATCTCTCCTTCTTTTCCTTCAGCAGAAACATCCTGTAAGTTCAGTTCTACTCATGGGAACTCTGCATCTTACCCAGGAATATAAGTAAATAAAAATATAGAAATATAAAATTAAAAAAACTACACTTGTAGAAAAATATGCTTTATTTCACACACAAATATTTCGAGTTTTCATAAAAATACATCTCTGGATTTTATTAAATGTCTTCCTTTGTTCATTCTAGTATTAATTTCAACATACTGTATTCGCATATTGCAACACTCAAGTGGTAGAGACAAATTTGCTTTCCAAAACAGAACTTACTTCTGAATAGATCTATACAAGATTGGAAGACAGAAAAAAAAATTCTTGGGATAAAAATATTTTCTAGGCAAGGTTCTGGACAAGTAAGAATTTAGCATGCTTTACAACTAAATCCTATACATGTCTGCTCTCAGATTTAGAACACTTACAACTTAATCCTGTAAATGTCTACTCAGAACCAAGCCTCATTCCATTGAATAGTGCTTATGTCTAGGTAAGATGGATAGAGTTACAACTTTATATTGTTATTGAGATATATCTGTGTATGTGTGCAATAGGTATATATGTTTATTAACCACTCTTTGGAAAATTATTTTGTATGGTCTATTTAAAAATAACGAAAATCAAAAATGAAAACCAATAGAAAAGCAAAGAGAGGAGTAACTGAGAACCAGTACCAACCTTGAGTTCTCTGAACTGTGTAATTCCTTCTTTATCAGAGAAAAGATACAACCTCTGGAATTTCCCCCTATAGACTTATAAGCATATTAAATAACTTCTTGTTGTATTTAATATGTTTTTATCCTGTTTTAGTTCCTCTATTGATTAAACACCTTGATAAAAGGCAAGATGTAAATATTATAATAAATAAATAAAAGTAATAAAAAACCCATTGCCCAATCAAAAATGACTTGTTTTCTGAGGCTGGCTTCTATTAAAGAAAATGTTGCAAGAGTGACAGAGATAATTCTCTTGGAAATAGTTAACGTCCCTGAAAATGCACCTTTTTCTTTCAAAGTCTCATTGAGTTACTCATAGTCAAGGGGCACAAGATTGCTGTCTAAGACTTTAAAAATGCTAAAACCACTTATTTTTGAAGAAGCCATACTGAATTCAGTGAGAAAATATGAGAATGTACAGTATGTCCTTTGTGGACATATTTAAAACAGCTGCGTGTATAATTGCTATTGCTGATTCTTCACAGTCATTGTGGTGAGAGGATTGAAGTGCTAAGGCTGTATGTCCACAGAAGAAACATTGTAGGTAATGGTGTTATAAAAAAATTGGCATAGGCTACTGAAAATAGTTCCACATCAGCAATGTTTCTTTTAAGAAATGGGTATGACTCTTTGGCCTCTTTTTTTGTGCTGTCATTTTCTAAAAAGTCTGTATTCTTTCTGTTTCACTTCTTTCTCTCCTTCTGTTTCTGTGATCACTTCCTACCTGTACCAGACTGGCTATTAGTGTATTTACAAGGTAGACACTGTTTGGATTTTATATCCTCATAAGAGAGACTCCTGATATCCTCCTAGTGCAGACATCACACACTCTAATTTGATCCTTTTTCTCTCTCTTTCTTCTCTAGGTACCTGATTAATGTCACCTTTGAAGGAAGGAATTTGTCTTTCAGTGAGGATGGCTACCAGATGCACCCCAAATTGGTTATCATCCTTCTGACGAAATCAAGGACATGGGACAGGGTAGGATATGTTTAGTAACTCTCTGGCTTGGACAGGGGACAGACAAATAAAAGTTCCCCCCTTTCAGGGAACAGATCTGGCTCTTTGCTTAGTGTCTCAGAGGTTCATGTGGAACAACTGATTAATTAATTCATTAAAGGCTTAGAAAGTTGCTTTAGAAAGTAATTTGTTACAGTTATACTTGTATGGCCAGAAGTAGTCAATAGATGGTAGAGGGTTTTTTTTAAAGCCTCTTTCTTCTTCAAAAGTGGCTAACGTAATTATATTTTACCAACAATGTCAGAATGCTACAAGCCACTGGGTGATGGTATAAAACACACCTGAATAGTGAATTACTTTTAATGGCTTTAAAAGTAATTAAAACTATGAGAGAACATCACAAAGGAATTGAAGTTAATGTTTATATTACAATTGTAATGTAACTTAGTTATGCATTAGTTGATGCAAAAGTGAATTACTTACAAGTAACTCCTTTTTTATAACAAATTACATCCATCCCCTGTAAAATACTTGGGAACCCTTCCAGTTAAATACAGATTCAGTTTTCACCAGCTGGTGGCTTCCACATCAGTAGGGCAGTGAATTCACTTAGTCTGAACTTTAAAGGAGCTATCTAAGGTATTGATCGTACCCCCAAAACAAGTTCAGCACCTACTAAACCTTTTAAATTTTGGATCAAAATCATGAACAGAATCACTGGTTCTTTGGCATGTAAGCCAACAGCAACCATTGATCTTTGCTTCAGTTTGCCTGAAGGCTGGCCTTTTTCCATTACATAGAAAGAAAAATGCAAAGGACCTAATGATGTGGAAAAGAACAATCTCTTCTTGCATCAGCAGATTGCTGCAATGAAATAATAGGTGAAGGGGATGGGTGGAGTGGATGGAGAAGTTTGGTAGATGAGAGATTCCTCAATAAAATATCCATAGGTTCTTCTTTATCACTCTACCCCATCTTTCCAAGCTATTGTAAAAACAGCTGAAATGCTGTGTAGGGCCTGTTTTGTTTTTTGCTTCACCAATCTCTAGCAAACTTTACCAGTTTAGTATTCATGTGGTCTTATAGTATTAATTACTAGTTTACATTTTAAATATAAGGTCGACATACAAGTGAAATATACAGCTAATATGCATGAAGATATGCTGGCAGGTAAGGCAGGATTAATTCAGTTGAAACAACTATGAAATTGTCACTCTTTCTACTAATTGAGCGTAAAACGACAAATGTTGATATTGTCATCTGTAGTCGTGTGCCCGCTTATCTGTGAATAAGACCCATTTGACCATAGCTGGTTTGACTTCAGACTAACATCTATAAGATTGCACAGAAACCTCTAATAAAGTCAGATAGTGATTATGATAACCACATAGGACAGGAGATATTTCAGTTTCATTGCACTGGCTATATCAAGGCCTGTTGATAGAAGGTCTGTAATTATCAGCAATGCTCTGAGGTGAGCACAATATTGTCATAGTAGTTATCATGCCTGTTTTTCTGTTCTAGATAACTTGCGTGGCTCTGTTTAGTTGCCCATTTTATAAAATTCTGTGGTCCAGAATCTTTTCTTCTAGGAACAACCTTATGTTGAAAGCCACTTTGACACTCTTCTCCCAGTGATTTTTATTGTATTCCAGAGCATTTAAAAATATGATCCTTCTTACCAACATTGTACTGCCTTTGTGGATCCAAGAAACCAAACAGCATTCTAGCATTTTTGAAGCTACGGAGTGAATATCCTTTCAAACTCCTCTCTCAAAATGCAATTTGTATATTGAGCAGTACTTTATTCTGGAATAAAATATAGTTTGAACAGCCGCAAGGCTGCTACATATCTTATCCTTTAAAATAATTGGGAATAAAAATCAGTACAGTAATCCCTCCATATTCGCTAGGGTTAGGGGCACAGGATCCCCGTGAAAGTGAAAAAACCATGAATAACTCTAGGCCCTCCCAAACCATATTTAACACACAAAAGGGTATGATCAGCATATTCAACCCACCGTGGATTTCTCTGAGGCATCAGGGTTCCTTCACAAGGCAGAAATGGGTGTCTTGTGGGGCTTACTGCCACCTCCACTGCTGCCCCACATCGGACTTACAAGCCTCGTTCACAGTTTCTCAGTGAAGCTTACAGGCCCTATTAAAAATGGCATAAGCAGGCAGCAAAGGTGACAGCACGTAATCCATGAATAATCAAATCTGCAAAAGTGAAACTTGCAAATGTGGAGGGCTGACTGTATTTGCTACAGATACCACCAACTGTTTTTGCCAAATGAACAGCAAAATGTAACACCCCAAATCAGATCTTCACAAAATCTGTTCTTGTAGAGAAGCTATGCCACTATAGGAAGGCTGTTTGGGATGGGATTTTTTGCCCTCCCTCCCAAAAGGAGTCGATGAAACCCTGACAATAAAATATTAAAAATCAATTAAAATCATCTCATTAAAGCAATATAAAATTATTTTTAAAATACATGTAAGTTTAAAAGAAATAGAGTACACACACCATATGAAGCCTCTCTTCGAGAGTTTACATATTAAAAGCTTTAAACAAAAAGGTCTTGGAAGGTTGTGAAAGAAGAGCAGGGAGGGAGCCAGCCTTCTTCCCTTGGAAGGGAATTCCAGAATGCAGGAGCAACCACTGAGAAGGCTCACTCTTCACCAAGTGAACTTGTGATGGTGGTGAGACAAAAGAAAGCCCTCCCTTATAGATCTTAAGATTCTGGTAGGTTCATATAGGGAGATATTGTCTTTCAGATAGATTAGACCTATGTGCTCTGTGTACTACTGTCTCTCCTCATCCCTGGTATGTTGTTTGTAGCCTGTCTTGGTTTACCCTACAGCATCAATCAGAACTAGCCAGCATAGCCACTGGCAAGGACAGCATGGGCAATCCAAAATATTTAATGGACACCAGATAACCTAATCCTGGTACATTGTGTAGATTAGTGAAGATAAATCCACTATGGCTGCACAAACTGTTAGCCTGGTCAGGTGTATTCATACAGAGAAATATATGTTATAAATGTGAACCAAAAGGTCATGAAATACATACATCCATGCACACAGGCACATGCAGATTCCATTGGTGAATATTTCATTCATCTAAATAAATGTGTTATAACCCGTGAGAGGTTATGCCAGTATGTATCTATTAGTCTTTAAACTGTCATGAGTCTCCTGAAGTATGTTGGATGCAGAAACATGGTCATCCCTCTGCAATTTGTCACAATCGATGGAAAACAAGTCAAAGAAAAGCATGTAGAGTTGAGTAATGCATCATCAGCATATTGGTGACAGCTCACACTTCTTTCTTGAGTAAATTCCCTCATTCTAATAGCCTTGTGTATATTTTAAAGGGAATGAATGACAGTGAGAATGACCCCCCTCAAGAAACACAGTACAGATGAGTGGATAATGAGAGTCACTAGACAGCTACATCTTCTTGCTGTGATTTCTTTGGAAGGTGTGAAAAGGAGGAAAGGAATCAGATGGTGTTCTCTCCAGCCCTGTAATGTCACGTAGTCACGTAGATGTGGATAGATCTAACCTCATGAATAGATATATCTGATCTTTCTTCATCACTAAATCTACGAAAGCTGAATCAATTTCATGCAATTATTGGACCCCTTGTGATAATCAAACTTAAGTATTTTTCTCAAAGATTTTTCTCCCACAAAGCAACTTAAGGAGCATTTCTCTTTATAGCTTCCCCCCCAACAAAATATAAATATAAATTAAAACAAAGTACGAATAGAAATTCACTAGTTGCTTCTTTTCTTACCGACACACTTGATTAACACACTTTGAATTGGTCACAGGAGTGGATACATCAAGAGTTGTTTTAGAGCAGTGATTCCCAGTCTGGGGTAAATGTACCCCTAGGGGTACGATTCAGGACACTCAAGGGTATATGAAAAAAAAGAAAGAATAATAGTAGAAAAAAGTGCTTAAGTTAACAGTGTAAGACAAGAAACAAGTCACAAGTTGTGAAATTAATTAATATTATGAGGAGTCGCAGAGTGGGTTTCCTTTGTTATTTAACCTTGAGAAAAGCCCTATTTCCTTGCTTTGTTATTTTGGTGAATGGTGGGAAGTTCCTCCCTAAACAATGTGTTGCAAACACACCACAACAGTGTGCATGCTCATTGACATACCACTCATAGGCTAAGCTTTTACTCTTCTCTGCTTCTCAAACATTCAATTGCTGTCGGGTCACTACATGTGTATATATAATTGGGCACTTCACTCAGTCCCTGTGAACAGTGCTCAGTGAGCAAGTTCTTCTGGGTCTTCTCTAGTTTCTTCTCTAGTCTTTGTCATCCTTTTAAGTTTTGAATTAACTTTTCAATTTGTGTATTATTAGATATGGATCAGTGGTTGAAAACTGGCACAGTAAAAAATGCTGAAGCATAATGTGGATAGTTACCAGTCACCAATAATTTCATATGTAAATTTGAAATAAGAGCAACTCTGTTAATTACAAACATTTTGCTAATATGAAGGGTACAGTTTATGGAAATGAGCTGCCAAAGGGTATGCAAGTGAAAAATGGTCAAGAATCACTGTTCTAGAGCTATGTTCCTGCAAAGACAAGGACATGATATACAGGAGCATGCTTTTGCATTCTGTTTCAGCTTATCCACTGAGTTGGATATATACAGCTTAAGGTTTGATTTAAACCAGCCAAAAGACCATATACCAGTTCCAGTGAGGTCACCTGATTCTATTTAAACAATTTTGTTCCAGATTGATATAACTAGATCTTCTCACTTTTGATCTGGCAACAACCATAATCTGAAGGTGTGCGGTGTGATTCTATCATTGAAGTGGCAGATAGAAGGCCTTTAAAGAGCATAGGTGAAAGATCACTTGAAAATACACATGTATAATAAATATTGTATATATGTATACAATAAAAAGCACAATAAGTAGTGCAAGGGAATGATCGGGTAGATTGGTGGTACTAGTAATAGCAACAGTGAACCTCAAAGTTTGTAGAAGTACAAAAAATATCTAGAAAAAAGTTGTAGAGAAGGGAGTGTGAACACAGAATCATGCATGCTCACTGGACATCCAGCATGCTTACCGGGCATGGCACAATGACTGACTATTGTGAGATGGAGAAAACTGACTTGTCTGGGGAAAGAATAGAGTGTCTTAGAGGATGGTATGACTCACTGACTGGCCCTGAACAGGAGCCCTCCACATTGCCACACTTCATTGTAGGTCTGAGTTCTAAGTAAATCAATGCAGATCCTATTGCCCCTGCTCTTATAGAAATGTAATTTTGCAATTGCTTCACACAGTTGCTCATGCAGATCTTTTTTCTTGAATTCAAAGAGTATATGTGGATACTCTTTCTGATACCAGAGCAAACGTCATGTGGAATAATTTTCCTTACGGAGAGCACCAGCTGTGCATACCTCCAGGATAACAGCATCAATAAGTTTTAGGAATCTGTCATGATAATCTTCTTCCTGGACTTTTTTTTAACCAACTCAGAATGCAATAGACAGTCTGAGTCTCTGCAGTAATCTGTGAGCCTTTAGTCTACATAATTATCTTAAAATACAACAGAGGGACATGGAGTTTCTATTTCCCTTTTAAAATATTGAACACTTCTATTACCTGCAGAGATACTGCTGCATCTAGTTTTCTGTGATAATTTGCAGAGTTAATTATGAGAGGGATGTAAATTGCAGTTGCTTCCATCTTAAAGTTATGCACACGTTGTAATATTTTCAGCAGTACAGCAGAATAAAAGAAATAAAACTGTTCCTTCATCTAATGAAATCCATGTTATATGTAGTGCAACTTCTTGTTGTGTGCCTTCAGATTTTTTCCAACTTATGGTGGCCTTAAGGTGAACCTATTACAGGGTTATCTTGGCAAGATTTCTTCAGAAGGTTTGTCCTTGCCTTCCTCTGAGACTGGAAAAATATGATTTGCTCAAGGTCACTAATTGGGTTTCCATGGCCAAGTGGGGATTCAAACACTCGTTTCCAGAGTCACAGTCCAGCACACAAACCACTATACAACACTGACTCTAGTGGTACAGCCCCTTAATTCCAATGCATTTCTTTGAGAAAAGATTCTGTTTCATGGATTTCTTATTACAGTTTGAAGCCAGGCCAATACTGTCAGAGCGATACATGTGACAACCACAACCTTTGCAAGCAGTTTTATTCCATTTTGCAAAGCTGCCCTGCAATAACCTCCATTTCCTTTGTGTTTAGTTTTGTATTTTATTTTTCTTCAGCAGCTTGTTAATATATCTCCTTGTGCCACAATAATTGGAGAAACTTGCCCCTGATTAGACGTGGAATTTTTGTGAGCTCACGCCTCAAGAACCTTGTAGATTTCTGTCTGCTGCTATATTTACTGAAAGTAGCAGAATCAACCTGTATAGAGACTTGATCCTTGCTTTTCCCGTTGTAAATACGTATCTTTTCTCTTCTCAGCACTGTTACTGGACTGGAAAGATTCAGGCAAGCTCTCTCAATCAAAATACACAGAACCACTTAGTGTCTCTGACAATAAAACCCATTTGGTTGGATCCAGACTTGGGCCCTTTCTGCACGGCATTTGCCATGTGAAAGGGTGCCTGGAGCATTGCGTGATTGTGAGGAGCGATCTGCATGATGCACTCACCAATCGCATGATGCTCCAGCGGCTGGCAGGTGCCAATCGCACACCTTTTCATTTTCAGTGCATTGCTCCCAGGCCCCGTGCGCACTTACATGGCATGCGGAGCCTCCAGAGCCGTGCTGGTTGCACTTCCTGCCCCAGCGCAGTCTGTGAAACTCCCAGGCTGCTCTCGCGCAAGCAGGCAGCTTGTGCGGAGCTGAAGCAGCAAGAACATGAGAGCCTCTCACTGGAGGCCACTCATGCGATCCCTGCACCCCAGCGCCAGAAAAAGGTAAGGTGCGGAAAGGGCCTAAGTTACACAGCAATCCTGAGTGAGGGGACGGGAGGAATGATTTGCCTCCCCTTTCACAGTCCTGCCAGCTAAGTCAGTGCTAGCTCTGCATTTTGAGGCTAGGACGTCCTCAACAGCTTCTTTCTTCTAGTCTGCTCCCTCCGTCTCTGCCATTGTGACCAGCTGCTCCTGCTCCTCTTCCTCAACTTGCCAGATAGAACTATAGTGAGCAAGCAAGTCATGGCAGCACTATCCTCACCTCTGCTCTTTCCTTTCTTATCCTTCCTAACTGGATCTATAGTGATTGTGGACCTCGTTTGGGTGAAGGGCTGTGTTCGCAATATCACTGCAGTGAAATGCTCCTTAAATTGCTTTATGGGATGCACAGCTCTCCTCCATCCTGGATATGAGGTAGGTAAGGCTGAGAGACAGTGAATGGACCAAGGTCACCCAATAAGTCTCATAATTCTGAAAGGAATTGAACCTGAATCTCTGAAATACTACCCTAACACTGTGATCGCTAAGCTTAAGACTATCCCAGGCCCTAAAATTGCAGTGCCCAAACCCAAGACATTGGGATGATAGAGGATAGGCCTTAGTGATATTACAAAGATGATGGTACAGGGGACAAACCCCAGATGATGTCATTGAGCATGATACATGAAGAACCAATGTCATGGTTGTACAGCGTATGCTATTCAAATTTTAACCCCCCCACTAAGGTCCTTTCCACATGACACTCTTATAGCATGATTATTCCACTTTCAACCTCTTAGGGAATCCTGGGGTTTGCAGCTTTGGGAGGGGTCGGCCAGCCCCTCCTGAAGCTGCAAACCCCAGGATTCCCTAGGAGGTTGAAAGTGTAATAATCGCGCTATAAGAGTGTTGTGCGGAAAGGGCCTAAGTCTAACAAATGAGGGACACAAACACACAAGGCAGTGAGAATAAGTAAAACTAGACAGACCTTAACATCTTCCTACAAATGTGTTTCAAGTATATATTTTCCTCAATTATGGCCATTTCCGCAGAACGGCATCCTCTCAGCATGAGGATGTCATCGCAGTCCCACCCTTCTTGTGTCGCCAGCTGATGTGATTGTGGGATATATCATTTTTGATTGCGTGAGCCTTCTGTTGCAGCCAGCCATGCAGAAGAGCTGGAAGCAAGATCATGTGCTTTCTTTTCCACTGCAGCATGGGAAGAAGGCTGGCTGCAGTACAAAAGGAAGGGGCATGTCCCTCACACTCCCTTCTGCAAGCAGTCAGTCAGGTGTGGAGAAGAGTGCTGGAGACACACTCTCATCCAGGCAGAGGTGCTGCTGGGATTGCCACAGGATGACATGGGAGAGCGTTGCCCAGCAGAAAGGGCCTTGATAAGACTGAAAACATATTTGTAAAATTCAGTCCTATTGAGTCCAGCTGTTTGGATACATATTCATTTGAAACTAGAAAATGTTTTCTAAAGTAGAGAACAGAGTTAGAAATTAGGTTCTTAAGGTATTTATTTTCTTGCTTGTTATTATCATCACATGGATTTTAAGTGTTTCTAGAACTTTCTGGAGTCTTTCAGATATTACAGATATGAATAAATGTTTTGTTTCAGTCATATGGATCTTTGATTATTTTTTAAGATGGAGTAGTGTGACAGAGAATTTGTTAGTTTTAGAAATGGAGTAAGGGTGGTGGAGAATCTCTTACTGAATCCTTTAAGCTTAAAAGCCCCTTAATCCAATTCAACTATCTGGAAGCACTCTTAAGTAAATGGTTTGAATCTTGTGATCTATACCTTATAACTCAGCAACCTTGAAGGCTAGCAACAAACAGGACATTTCTTAAAAAACTAAAACAATTAGGCTTTTGGTGAAGAACCAAGTGGCTAATTTAAATTTACGAATGGGTAATGTGTTGGCTCTTCAGCATTACAGCTCATTTCATTAATTAATTGTTTACTTAAGGAGACATATTAATGCTGAAATTCCAACCTAACCACAAATTGAACTAACATGTAAAATTTTGTTAAAAATATCAAGCTTAATTTGTAGCATAGAGATGGAAAGAATGTTTGCTGTTATTCATTTTCTGACTGGAAAATGTTGGAAAGAATATACTGTTGAGAATTTTACACATTTTTTGCCCAGTACTCACACATCCTGCTGACACGTCCATTATTTTGGAAAATTATTCTACATAGAAAAATGTTTTTTTTCTACTGAAAACTCATCAATCTTATACAAAAGCAAACAAACAAACAAAAAACTTGCAAAAAAGCAATCTTGCACAAACAAGGCACATAATTTTGTTGGGCAAGATTATTATTTTCTGTATATGATTTTTGTTGTGCAAAATTTCTGTTTTGTGTAGAGAACAGCAGTTTTGGAGAAATACAAGGTATCAAACAAAAAAGCACAGGTGTGCACGCACACACCTCCCTAAAAACAGTTTTTGTGTGTTTGTGTGTATGCAAACCTCTGTGCCTCATGTAAAAAATCCAAATGTGTGGCTGCACAGAATAATTTCCTGAAACACTTAAGGATGGCTGAGTATCAGGTGAGAACTGTGCAGAAAAAGATTCATTTTCTCTGCAGTGGGAAGAAAACTGTGGAAATTATTCATCCTTACTTACAATAATAAAATAGTAAAATACTAGCATCCCTACTGTAGCAAATATCCAACTTCCTTTTAATTTTTTTGGCTTCTATTCCCACCTGTTAATGGGACCCCTAATGAAATGTGGTCCCCAAGCATAGTAGTCCTTCAGAGTGGTCATACGGAAAGTGTATGAATCTTTCTTTTTGTCCTGACAGAGTGGACTTTCCTCACTCTGAGAATATTATTATGACCACTCTGTGCTAATTGGAGGGGGGGCAGATTATGTCTTCCTTGAGGGAATGACATGACTTTGAACCCAGTGAGTCCATGGCTGGATCCAGTCTACCCTGGCAGACCTCATTTTGTAGGTTTCCACTCACTGCCATTGGTGGGAGGACCATCAGCAGTAGCTATCTATCTTGGAGGTAGTAGAGGGATGACAACCAACCTCAGTGAATGGAGTTGCACTATTAGGCATGCTTGGTAATCTAATTAGTTTGTATCATGTTCATTTTAATGAAACTAAACCATGACTGACTTCTAGAATGGATTCTTTAATTCTTACATAGGCTTTTTTCCAGAAATGGTTGTTGCCAAACAATGCCAGAACTTATCCTCTCCAGACCTTTACAAAAATATCAGAAGGAAGAGATCCATCAAGATGTAGGTAATCATAGCTGGCTACTGACTATTTCATCAATAATAATTATGGAAATAAAATACACCAAAAAAAAAAAAAGCCAAAGAAATGTCCTTTTCTTCTTTTTGATATCACTTTCTGCCCTGGTAGAATACACCATATGCTACTGCAACCCATTTAACCTAAAATATTTTGTGAGTTTTTTTGTTTATGAATCAAAAATAGTCACAAGTAGAACATGGTGCCAAGCCTCAAGAATGCCATTTCTCAGCAGGGTTCTGGATCTTTTAATAAGTTATGAGATGAGTTTTCTATTAGGTGTTTGTTATCACCAGTGTTCTCAGTAGATGCAAAACAGTACTGAAAATCTTAGGATTTTGTTGACCTTCATTAGTAGGACAGGTTTCCTTGATGTCTGTCTTGAAGAAAAGTAGTAAATATAGCCCATCTTTCCCCTTATCCTTCCCATAATCCTTCCTTATCCTGTTAAAGAACACATGAATTCATGAATGTTGAACAGTATAGGGGATGGAACCAAATCCTGAGGGACCCCATAAACAGGATTCCTCCAGCACCACCTTTTAAATTTGCCGCTTCAAGAAGGGTCAGAATAATTGTAGAAAACTGAGTCCAAGTCCCTTCTCAGAAAGACAGCTCAGGTTACTAGGAAGGAGATACAAGCTGATGGCTTGATATCATCAACCACAGTATTCTCCTGAGTAGTCTTTCTCAGTTACCAGGAAGGGGACAAGTGGCAGTTTGACTGGTTAGCCAGAAACTGGCTCAGTACCTGGTCGTGATCCTGAAAGTGATGGAGATCCATCAGTCAGTAAGTCAGGCAGGCAGGCAGGCAGTTGCAGGAAGAGGAGGCAGCAGATGGCAGCAGAAACAGATGGTACCAAGCAGGTAAAAGCACCTCTTTGTTGTTTGGGGTGCTGCCGGTGTTACTTATCCTCCCGTGTGCTTGCTCCTGTAGTTTGTCTGGCTTAGAAAAATCAGAAGTGAGAAATGGAATCAAAGCATGTAAACAGAAAGGAGTGTGTGAACATAAACCTAATTGATACAATGCTGCCCATGATCTGATATTAGCCAACATCCAATTCAACTAGAGGGGGAGGGACTCTGTGAACCAATGAAACTTCCATTGGTGCTGATCTATCAAGCCGCTATTGTTTGAGTGGATATATTCTAGTTGGGACTAACAGTTGGTTTTAGGGCATTATATTTAAATTTACTCATTTCCTATGAAGACGGCTTGGCTACATCAATTTCTTATTCCTCAAGTATTTGTAATATTAACATATTCCCTTAATAAGCCATGCTGTTTATGGAAAAGATTGAAAATTAAGTGATACATTTTACTGATTTTATTTCTATGACTATTGCATTCTCAATCATGATACATTTCCATACAGTCACTGGAGTTTTGACCTTTCATACAAGGGAAGTTTAATGCCTTATATGCTTCAATGCCATATTTGGGTGTTTTCCACCCCTTGTATAACAGCAAAAGTCCAATCCAATGAAGAAATTAATTCAGAGATTAGGATGTTGGGATGAAATGTGAGAATAATGCTTCACCAGATCTTTGTATGTGTTCATAGCCTACACATATATTGTCATGAGTTGCTCTTATGTAGTATCAAAGACAGTAATATTGGTGATAGCTACTAAGGAACATACAGTGGCCCCTTGACTTTTGCAAAGGTTTGGGGAAAGTAAAAAAAAAATCATGAAAGTAAAAAAGTCATGACTAAGTCCTCTCCAAATGAGTGCTCCCCCCCTTCCCTTTCAGGGCTCCCCCCATTCGCTTGTGTTTTGCCTTGGCTGTCTGCCTTCCTTCCAGACAGGCACTCAGGCAATAGACATGCATCCGGGGAAGGTGTGTGTGTGCACCTTCCCCTCTCCACTTGTATTTTTCCTGTGCACACTGCCTTCTAGGAACATAGGTGATAGGCAAGCAAATGGGAGGGGTCAGCTGCGTGCTCAGAGAAGGCATACTCGGGGCTGGCCTCTCCAATTTGCTTGTCTTTTGCTCACATTCATGGAAGGGAGACACGTACATCCAGGCAAAAGGCAGGGGAATGGGAGGGGGTAAATGGTGGGACACAAGTGGGTGACTCATAAATAATCAATTTTGTGAAGGTCAAACCCACAAATGTGAAGGGAGGACTGTATTTATTATCTGCATTTTTATAGCTTCTATAGCTGGTTATTTTGTTTAAATTTGGGATTACTGTTAAATACTATTTCAGAGAAAAACGCTAACATCTTGATTTTATGGCATATTGGCTCTCACGGAACTGCAGAACAGTATATTGTGCTTTGGCAATATGTCATATCTCAGTAGATGTGTGACAAATTGGGGTTGGTATATCTCACTCTTGCTTCTCTGGAGAATTCACCCGTTGTGCAGTCAGTTATTATTTGCTTCCAGAAAACCAAGAAAGATATGCTTGGTCTTTTGATCCAAACTCTAAGGTAGCTGCATGGTTATTCTGGGCAGAAGTAGCTTTTTAAGATTCTTCTGATTCCCTTAAGTAGGACTTTCAAAAAAGGTTGCTCCCTCACTTTTAAGTTTGCCTGTTTTTATAACCAAGTCAAATGAACTCAGAAAGCAATCCACATAAAAGCTGTGTTCAGATGAGATCTGGGTACTCTAAAAATGCAAAGGAGGAGTACATACTAGCCTCCCTTCTACTGAACAGGAGACCACCTTTATCTGTGCAGTCTATCCATCTAGTTTTAAATGCCTGTTTTCCAGTGGCCCAGCTGAGATGGAGAGTCTCCATAGATAACAAAGACTTTCCTCTACAAAAGTTACCCTCCATGCATGGAGGATGACAGAACCAGCACTGGAGGGGTTAGAGATAGTGTAGTTACCCCACTCAGTCTTTGCATGTTTTTAATGTTTACAGACTCGTAACTATTAATAGGGCTAAAATGTGTCCTCAAGCTAATAAAACAAGGAAGTACACTTTAAAAGTATTATGTAGCTTTGTGTGAGCTTGCTTGATGGGTGAAGGGAGCCAGCAGTAGTGTATATTTGGCTTTTGATTCAACTGTTTTATTTCTTGCCTTTACAAGCTTGTTGTTCAAGTCTGTGACTCTAGTTTTTAAAGAAACTTGAATGAATGAATGCACAATGGCATTATAACTGTACACAAAGATATGGGAATACAATATGTGAAGAATAAAAGGGATCAGAGAGATATGTACACAAGGAAGGGATCAGAAAGAAAGGAAGACACATTGAAGAGCAAATACAAAAGACATGATGTACAAGAGATATTTTTGTTTTTCTTCACTGGAGACTAATTGGAAGTATAGAGGAAAGCACAACTAATGCAGGTATGGTGAACAGATGAATTATGATGCTGACACCACACTTTTACTTGTGTAAGTAGCATGGACCATGATAATTCCCTGGTCTTTCTAGTTACTAGAACTCTAGCTTTTGGTGAGGTGATGTGCTAATTGAGTGTATCTTATCTCCTGCATTAGCCCTGTCCCATCTGAGAAGTGGAAAGTGTTACCCTGTTTACTGGGGGTCCCGGGAGGGACATCTAAATAACCTTACAATTACATAAAATGGGGGGGGGATTAGTCAAGAGCACTGGTTGGCACTACGAGAGGCAGGGTAACGCAGCAGGATCTTGTAACCCAATGTTTACGAGGTCAGGCCAGGTCAAGAAGCAAGCCGTGTTGGAAATAATGAATGATCTTTATTGAATACAGGCACACAATGTAAGCAACACGCGCACACAGATAACTATGGAAAATAAAGGTTTGAATATGATAGCGGGATTTTCAGAGGGATAGTTGATTCGGGTGATATGAAACCTGTTCCTGAAGGCCGGAAAGAAGATAGAGAGTGATGCTGGGGTTCGACGTATCTCAGCACGTGGAGCTGAGGGGAAGCTCGCCAAGCAAAGCAGCAAGGCGGTCTGGAACTCGGGAGCAATCCAAGGAAGGTCTCGGAATCAGGGGTTTTTATAGAGGGAAATGTGACTGCGGACTATGCCGTACTTGGAGGAGACAATGCGATTTAGGAATGGGACAAAGCTTTGGAAAGGTCAGAATTTAACATGATTAAGTTAAGTCCAGATTGACAAAGAGTTAGCCAGTATGCAAATGCTCAGTGCTTGGCAGTTGAGTATTCAACTTGCCAGGGTGCCTGCTCGGGGCAGGGAGTCCTTTGTAAACTGCGTGCATACATAATGAGGGTGTTTGCAGAGAGGTCTCCTAAAGCAAGGATCTGGCTATTTCTGGCCTGCCTGGGTGGAGAATGGAATGTTCAGCAATTAGTGGCTGAGCCTAGTTCTGTGCTTGTCCAGGGGCTTCACAAACACGTGGAGAGGGGTGGTAGAAGAGTGCCAAATTATTGCTATCAAAAAGATATCTGGGGGTATCTCCAAGAAGGCCTAAACTGCAGTGACAAAAGAGTACAAGTGGATTCAAAGATTAAGGGATATATACAGGCTTCTGTAGGACAGTGTGATTGATAGTAACAGGCAAAAGATTTTCTCAGAAACTGTGAGGCTGAAAAAAGGTGACATGCAGTGCTGTAGCTAGAGCTTTTGCTGCCCAGGGCAACCCCTGAGTTTGCCACCCTTCTCAATATACACCAAAAATACTACAAAAAGTCAAAATGACACATAGGGAAATAAATTAAAAGACTATATTCTTGAACTAAAACTTTAACTCCAACATTCTAAAATGTTATTTTTCTTATTTTTCTGTTAGCAAAATAGTCAATGACATTGTCAAAGTCTAGTTTATCACTCAGTTGCTGTTCTTTAGACAGTGTGGCAGGATTTCTTTAATTCAAGGTACTCATTGTAGATTCCAATATTGAGAAAAAGGCAGAGTATAAATGAATAAAATACTTATTATTATTAGCATTAAAACCACATCTGAGTATTCCTTGCCTAAGCAAATCCTATGAAACTCATAGGGTTGCCATAAGTCGAGAGGTGACTTGAAGACACATAGAGACACATTAGTATTACTACTACTGCACTTCATCTGAGAGGCAGAAATTCCAGGCAACTAATGAAGTGGGCTAAAGGCCACAAAAACATATGACAAATAAAATGTGTTAGCCTTTCATGTGTCACAAGACTCTTTTGTCATTTTGATCTCTGACAAAATTGATCTTGACCCGGTCCTGCAATCACTGGAGCAACAAGAACTGGTGGCACCTGAAGAAGTTAATAAAACAGACTTGTGACATTAAGGCCATTTCTGCATGGGCTTAAAGAAACGGTGCAGAGCGTCCTCCAGAGAGGACATCTGCACCTGGGAGCAGACTGGGTCAAACCTACTTACTGTAGATCTGCACCTCAGCCTGCTCCCGAATGACCCAAAGTGGTTGTCCAGCGTGCTGTTGAAAGACCGCTTGAAAGAGGTATTTCAAAAGCACAGAGCGCGCCACTCCGTTCCCGTGCTCCAGTGCAGATTTGCAGGCTCGCACCAGTGCGAGCCTGTGATCTGCCAGGGGCGGGCTTTAGGCTGGTGAGCTTCAGTGGTTGGTGGAGAGCCTCCACCAACCGGAAGCTGCCATTTTCGTCCCCGGAGCAGTGTGGAGCAGTGGCCATGCACTGCTCTGGACCAGCCTGGACCCAACTGTTGAGCCCAAAGGTCTGGTAAGTACTGGCACGGGGCGATTTCCTTGTCCTGTGCAGAAATGGCCTATGGCTCATCAGAATCATGCATTAGGATGTACTTCCTAGTATAGGAAGAGAATATAAATAAATGCATACCATAAGCTTCAGATATAAAAAGAATGTTCTACAAAGTAACCTGAAATTATTTGTTTAATGCCTTATGTTTAAAAAAATATTTTATTTCCTTTTCCATCAATCCAACAAAGGATAAACAACATCATATTTCAATAAAAACAAAACAACATAAACGTTGTTTCTGTATATCCAGTACACAGTTCATTATAGTTTGCCTGTACTTTTTTTTCCTAATCTTGTTTTTTTCTCTGAATCTCTTTCTCATTAAAAAAAAAAAAAAATCAATTATATTTAAAAATTTCACCAAAACCAAAGGACTTGATTTGCTGAACACCTTCACTGATTTAGATCTGTGGCACTTGCACCATTCACAAGGCATGATGGGAATTGAAACTTTTCAGCAATCCTGTTTCTGACACTTGCCAGTCTATTCCCCCCCCCCATTAAATTACATTTCCCATTGGTGCCTTTGCTGGTCCCTGTGCTGGGTAAAAAAGAAAGCCATGTCCGGGTGATGGAAGGTGGAGCTTCACGCCTCCTTTTCCTTGCTGCTGTCCTCAGCAACCAGGACTTTCTATGGCAGCCAGATTGTCAGCGAGAGGAAGAAACCTCTCTTGGTTGAGGAAAGGGCAATTTCTTCTTTCTCTCTCTCCATCCAGGGAATGATAGAAGTGCCTAGGTCTGGGGCCAGGAGGAAATAGAGTAGGTCTTCTCTTGGACAAGGCCCAGCTGCAGTCTGTCTTTCTCCAGCCAGCGGCGCACCCCAAAAAGTATCACCTGGGGCAGACTGCCCCCCAAGCTACACCACTGGTAATATAGCATTGTTACAGTGTTGCATTTTGGGGATCACTGTTTTTAGCCACAATTTCCTGTCCTATAGTAATGAGATTGGCCCTTTTCTTTGATCAGGAGAATTGCCAAGTTACTAGATTTGCTTTTAAATTTTGAACAGGTTAGAACTAGAAGCAAAATTGTAGGTTTCTGTTTAGGAAAAGTATCAAGAATATGTTTATGCAGAACTCATGTAATTTAGTGCAGAATTCATACATTCTTGTCAATCACTAATTGAAAAGAAATTGGGGATTTATTTTTTGTTAATTTATTTATGCCAAAAATTCTACTCTACCTTTCTATTGACAGTGATCAAGGCAGTTTCAACAAACAATGATGAAACCATGTTTTAAAGCAATGTAAAATAATATAAATCTGTGGAAAACAGACAACAGTAGGCAGAACCAATGTAAAATACATTCAGAAATACTTATATTGTGAATGAATGCATTCAAAATACTCATATGTTTAAGTATAAATTTTTATATGGAATTAAACACAAGCACACTTGCCCCTTGCATATTAGAGCACATGTAAAACATTGTCCTGAAATAGAGTCATAGAGTTGGAAGAGACCACAGGGGCCATCCAGTCCAACCCCCTGCCATGCAGGAACCCACCTCAAAGCACTCCCAATTCATTTCTCAATTTCTCAAGTTCAATTAATTTCTCATTCTTAGGTTGGTTCATATGAAACAATGTGATTCTTAAGCAATGAAAAGGATTAAAGGGAGGGGTGGGATTGAGGAGAAGGAAGCACAGTTCATTGCTTTACAACAGTTTATGGTAGTAGCACCAGTCAAGTTAGCCTGCCACAGGATTTATGCAACTGCTGGATTTCAGTGACCAGCTGTTAGTCCCAATTAATATAGACCCATTATCGAGTTTTTAGTGACTCAGTGAGTCTATTCTAGTTGGGACAAGCAACTGGATTTAGGCCTATAATGGTAAGACTGTTTGAAACGATCTTACTTACCCTTTCCCAATTCCACTGAGAATGCTTTGATTTATTGCTTAGGATCAGATGATCAAACAAAAAGATATCTGGGGAATGGGTGTAGGATAAGATGCAGAATTCTTTGCCTGGATCAAGAACCTGAGAGCATGCAGAGAACATTACTTTATTAGCAACAAGTAGTTTGAGATTAGGGCCAAAGATTAATCGTTCCATGCATTTGAAATCCCCTCTCCCATACTTATTTATATTTTGAGTTTTTGTTTAAAGGGATTGTCTGGTCCTGTGACTGAAATACAACAGAATTCCAAAGAATTATGGCAAAGTAGAATTTCCAAACAGTTTCTCAGTAGCTGAAATGAGAAAAGAAACTAGTCAAAAAATCCTCAGACAGGATCCACACATCTCTACTAATTACTTTTTTAGTAGAGCATTCACGTGCAGCCTCTTTAATGCTTGTGTATTTTGAGATAATTGCTCTGAAATTGTGTATGGATATATCTTGGAATAAGTCCCATTGACTTTAGTCGGACATACTTCTGAGTAGGTATATGTAACATTGTACTGCTAGTTTCTTATATATCTGTTTTAAGACCAATGCAATCCGTCTCCCCCTTGGTCTTTACAGGATAGCAGCTGCCTTAAATAAGTTCCTGTGAAAAGTTTTGTCAGATACTCTGTGTGATGTTTCTTTCCGCCCAGCCTGACATGTCTTGTGTACAGATCTGCATGGCGTGGGAGATTTCCGGATCAAGCCAGGGCACACACACACAGGCCTGCTTTTATCCTCCCCCCACTGGGAATTGCAGCACCCATTTCACTATTGCCCCCTCTTTGGCCTCCTCCTACCAGATTTATCTCCTTCCCCTGCTTTCCTTAAACTCTGGCCCTTCTCAGCAATAAGGACAAGCAGATTTTTAATCCTAAAAAAGGTGGTACTCTTGGTACTAATGTTATAATGGTAATGTGTATAATCCCTTATGTAGAATGACACTCTGTGAGACTGCTTTTATAAAAACAGAAAGTTACATTTTTTGGAAACACTGTTACTGTGACTTGTTTGTAACTGAATTTTCATACTACAGCACACCCCTTTTCTCTTTCTCTCTCTCTCTCATTATGCTCAGCTCATTTACTGTCAATTATTCACTCTATTTCTCAGCTCCCTAACAGAGCTCTTTTCTCTTTGTCCCTCACTGGACTCTTCTTCCCACTCCCTCCCTCCTGTGTCAGTTAAATTTCCGTTTGTCTCCCCGCCTTGGTTTGCCCCTCCCTTGAGCTCCCCAGGGTTCCATTTTACCGACCAATCATTTTAAACCACTCCTGGTCACTATGGAGGCTTGGTTACCATGCCCCTCCCTTCAGGTTTCATCACACTCTGAGAATGAGGTACATTGTCCACAGATTTCCAGCTTTAGCCTGTGGATCAGAAGAGAATGTATATATCACAACAAAGATTGCAGAAATGCATTCTGTTTATCTCTGTTTGCTTCTACTGGCTGACAAAATGAAACATGCTTGTGCATCTGTGTAAATCACCATGTGTGATTTTTTAAAGCCACTGTACCATCTTCTCCACCTACAACTCCTGTCAACCCCAGTCAGAATCTCAGGGACCCCCACTGGGGAAGGCTATTACTACAGTGACTCATGTCACCCATTGTGAAGTCCGACTTCTTCTTCGTGGTCTCTGTGCCTCATACATTAGGAGCTTTCACGCCTGCGCGGTAGTGTACGGAAAATTCTAGAGCTTAGTAGCTTGGCGGGAACCCCTCCCCCATGCCGGTACTGCGCATGCTCAGCCCGCCGAGCGACGGTCACCGACTTCATAATCTTGGGCAACATAATGTCAGATAGTTGGTAATCACTGAAGTAGTGCACAGTCATCATGTAGCCCATGCTGGGCTGCATTGTGTTATTCTAGACCAGGGCAGCTAGTGGACATAGGAGTTTTCCCTGTGGCTGTAAGATACCCTGTCTTCCACGTCTAGCTGTGGCAGTTGACTCCTACTGCACACTGGTCCCATGTTTTTTAACAGCATTTGTTGAGGACATGAGCAAATATCAATGCGAGAACCAATAGAATATCCACTGCCGTAACATTTTAAAGCTTGCAGAAAATTGGACGGAAGAAAATCCTTCTAACAATACTGAGTTTTAGATGGAAAGAGCAGGCTTAGCTTGTGCTTAAGGGAACTTGCAGAAAATAAAAGTGCTCTTGAGGCCTGAGGACGTGTTTTCATCTGTTCTGTTCCATTTGCTTGAGACTGTGTCGTGTTTCGACATCTTTTCTTGGCCTGGGAGTCTTATGCTTTTATTTTGTTTTGTTTACTTGCTGTGTTTCACTAACAGGAGATGATTGTTTTCTCCTTTGGACTTTTAGAAGGGTCAGGGGAGGGAGTATGTCTTATTTTAGTTGCATATATTCAGTGTGCCCTAAGATTTTTCTTCCCAGCTTGAATTTGTGATGTCAGTTGGTTTATTTTTACTGAAAAATTAAATATTTCACAAAATACATTCAATATATTTGCCATCGTAGGTTTCACTCAGAGTATTAAGAACTGGATTTTCACCCTCCCAAAAATATTTGATTGATTAACAGTCACCTTGTTCATAACTTGCACTTTTGGGCCCCTGTCATAGTTCATATTTATACTTTCTCAACTCAAACGTTACCCACCACGATATCATCCCAATATTTCTTTGTATTAGACTGAAAAAACATTGTTCTTGGTGTTAATGCAGTATTTCCTCCCACCCTTGCAGTTTTTTATAGGTGGAATCTTTCACCGTTGTAGAGATTGCTGCATTGCCTGATGTACTTCTGTGTGATTACCTGAACCGCTGTGGTATTTGTTCTATCACCTGATATCTAATGGCAGTTGTCAGTGCCAGGCGGTGGTCAGGCAGAGGCAGGGGAGCTGGTTAGAGGTGCAGGGCTTTAATGCAGTCAAAACTCAAAAGTACAAAGCAAGCAGGCTTCTACACAGTCTTAACAGAAATAAACACAGGCTGTTAAAGTACATAAGGCAGGTTACTTCAACAAGGCGAACAGGAGGACTGGCCTCAAGCGCGGTCAGGAACAAGGCACGGACAGCAGGACCACGGTTGACCGACGGTTGTTGCTCCGTGCCTTCCCCAGCCCGGCGCCTGCATCAAATAGCCCTCCAAGCCAGGCACCAGCCAATCAGGCATGGCCATGTGGCTGCCCTCCAAGTCAGGCGCCAGCCAATCAGGCATGGCCATGTGGCTGCCCTCTAAGCCAGGCGCCGGCCAATCAGGCGTGGCCATATGGCTGAGGGCTCGCAGCTGTGCTGTGTCTCACAGCTGCGAGCTCTCTGCCCGTCGCCTCCTCTCCAGCAGGCGTCGAGACCAGCGAACCGCCTCCTTGGCCTGCCGCCGCTGCTGGAAAGGAGGAGGCGAGGCGAAGGCATCAGCCTCCTCTGGATCAGGGCCGCAGGCAGACTCCCAGGCCTCCCATGGATTGGGGCCGCGGGTGGGCGGAGCCCCGGGAGCAGGCCCGGGTCCCGCCCACCCCGGCAGGCCGGCCGACGTCGAGGGATCCGAGCCTGCAGCCTCGAGGTAAGTGGCTCCAGGCCTGGCAGCCTCTCCTGCGGCCGGCAGGCCTGCGCCGTTGGCCGCGGTGGCCTCCAGACAAGGCCCGTCAGCCGCAGCGGCCTCCGCACAGGCCCCGTCGGCCGCAGCGGCCTCCGGGAAGGCCCTGCCGGCCGCGGCGGCCTCCGCACAGTCTCCGTCGGCCGCAGCGGCCTCCGAGTAGGCCCCGTCGGTCGCGGCGGCCTCCACGGTGTCCACCGCCGCTTCAGCGGCGGCCTCAGGGGCAGCAACAGGCCCAGCCGGGGCCGTGCCCCTGACAGCAGTTGTAATAGCAGTATGCAGAAAGTATGCGCATATATCACATACTCTTTCATATGTTTGGTGACATTGATTTTGCATGTTTTTTTTACCTCATCCATTGGTTGTCTCCATGTTCAAACTGTATTTTCTTTGAGTCTGTTCAATTTTCAGTCTGCCTTCATTAATGTCAAACTGTGATGTTCACTCTTGCATTGCACAGGTTTGTTTGCATTTCACTTTTCTTAATCTTTCAAAGCCATGTGCTATTTTCCCCAGAACCAGCCTTTTTAAAATTTTAATACTTCTGAATTTCTCGTGTTGTACAACATTCTCTGTCATACTGAGTAGGGTACATTTAGTGACTGCCTTATTCCTGTCAGCATCACCTGTACAACAGTTTATATATTGTAGCTCGTATCTGGTAAAGAGGACAATCATTACAATCATTATTACACTGTTTATTCAGAATGTTTCTAAATGCTTTGCAAAAAATTATATAAAAGTATTCGTTTCGCCTTGCTTGCTAAAGTAGTTGATGTGTAATTCAGTGCTACAATATATAAACCTGTGCAATAATTTAGAATAGGAGCTGAGGAACACTACGCTATCCAATAGTTATGAACAAAGAAAGAATTTTAAATTGACTGCACATAATGAACTGAATTCCCATTTTGCTAGCAACCATTAATTAGTGTCATCAGCTTTGGGTACAGTACAAAAGGATCCTTGATAACAACACAGCTAGCTTTGCAAACCATTGGCAAAAAATTGTTTTGTAGTTTAGGATTAACATGTTAGTTCAGAATTATTTGGTCATATGGAAGAATGACTACTTGGTTAGTTCATGAATCTCTAGTGTTCTTTTATGCCACACTTTAAGAATATAAGATCTAAAACTGCTTTATTCATATAAGCTCAAATACTCCCTGGGTTGGATCCAGACTTAGTCACAACTAGAACAACCTAACTAAAATCTCATGATTTCAATGGATGTACCCTACATATGACTATATTTAGATCTAATTCTCTGTCCATGTCAGGGTTATTTGATGACAACATACTAAGGTTTTTTCTCTGAACATTATCCAAGTCCTTTTATTTGACCTATAAAATATTCAGTGGTTTTGGCCCTACGTACTTACACAGTATTTTTGCAACATAGTATCATAATCATTAAGGCCAGCTATGATACATTTTTCGCTTTTCCATCTGTGAATCCAAGGCCAAAGTAGGCATAACTTTAATTGCACAAATACAATTAATATCCCCTTTTTTGTAAGGTCAGTAGCAGGCAGAGATAACTGGTGGTTTCCAGATCCTTTAAAGTTCTGACTAAAACCTAGATCATATTTGATACCCCACTGACTTCAGCTGCCATGGAAAGGTTAGGACAGCCTCAGGGGCATAGGGTTGAAACAAGGAATTTTAACCCCCCCTCTCTCTACCAAACATCTGTTTATGTATTTCAGGGAAAGTTCCCTTGGTGGCAAATATAGGCTTCCTTTGGAATGCAACTAGCCATTTCCTGCTTTTAAATAACCTCCTGTTTCTTTGGGGATGGGAGAAGACAAATATTGACAAAACTATGGTAGTAAGAGCAAGTATTAGACTTCCACTCTCCACCCTCCATAGTCTTGCACCTGGCTGTGCCTTCATCTGTTTACATAAAAAGATATGCACATTGCCATTGCTGTTGCTTTTTCTATTTATTCATTTATATTGTGTCTCCTCCCTTCCCACAAAAAAATACAGAGACATCTCAAAACATCAGAACAAGTGCAGATAAAAGCACATATAAAGATGTAAGTAAAAACATCCAAGAAGTTATTCTTAAAATGGAATTAGTCATAGAATTAAAACTTTAAAAAAAAAAAGACATAGGATAAAAGTCAATAAACTACATGGTATAGCACCCTCACCCCCCAAGGCAGTTCTTGAAAGTCTTTTCACTTACTGGCTGAAGGACAGCAAGGAGGGAGCCATCCTAGCCTTGCTGCAGATAGAGTTCCAAAGGCTGGGAGCAGCCACCAAGAAAACCTTCTCTTGAGTTCCTACCTGACATGTCTGTGAGGGGGTGAGAGCAAGAGAAGCCCCATTCCAAAGATCTTAAAGCCTGGGCAGGATCATGTAAGAAAATGCAGTCCTTGAGACAACCTGAACTCATGGTGTATGGAGCTTTATAAGTCACCATTAGTACTTTGAATTGTGTCTGGAACCAGACCATTGCCAGTGGAGCTGTCATAATAAGAAAATCATAGAATCATAGAAGAGCCAGCATAGTGTAGTGGTAAGAGCATTGGACTATGACTCTGTAAAACAGGGTTCAAGTCCTTTCTTGGCCATGGAAAACCCATGGGGTGACCTTGGACAAGTCACATTCTGTGATCCTTAGAGGAAGACAAAGGCAAACCCCTCTGAACAACTCTTGCCAGGAAAACCCTATTATAGGTTCATCTTAGTGTTATCATAAGTAAGAAATCACTTAAAGACACACAACTACAAAAAAGAATAATAGAATCATAGAGTTAAAGGGCCTTGTGGGCCATTAAGTCCAGTCCCCTGCTCACTGCGGGATCTCCTGCTAAAGCATCTCTAGCAGGTCCAGCTTCTTTTTGAAGATATCCAGAACATTTTGAAGATGTTAACAGAATGCTTCAAAGAAAGACATCTACTATGACCTCCTCCCCATCCCATATCCAGCTGTACCATGAAGATACACAGAGTGAAGCTTTTTCTAAGGCTATTTCCGCACAACGAAGCACTTCCGCATTGTCTTACTGCAATCCCGGGTCCAGAAGGGAGTGCATCAGCAACACTCCCCTCTGCACCCACTCAGTCCAAGCAGAAGAGAATGCAATGACACCACGTCTTCCTTCCCCAGCACAGCCAGGCTTTTTCCATTGCTGCACTATGAAAGGAAGTGTCGCCAATGCGCTTCCACATCTTCAGCACAGTCAGAAGTGACGGGAGCGCCGTGCGAACGCAGGCACGAAACGGATTTTTTCTGTTTTGCAAAAACTGCGTAAGCGTGACGCTCCACAACAGGATGGCAGCGGGACAGCGACAACATCATGTGGAAGTGCAACCTCCCGACCGCTGCCATCCTGTGGCAAAAATGCAACAGCGACGTTGTGCGGAAAGGGCCTAAGTTTCACTTTCCCCCCATGGTATTGTTGCAGTGGAGTAGTGTGTGGTGTAGTCGTTTGAGTATTGGGCTTAGGACTCCAGGAGACCAGGGTTCAAAACCCTACTCAGCCACGGGTGTGACTTTAAGCAGGTCACACTCTTTCAGCCTCAGAGGAAGGCAACGTCAAACCTCTTGTGTATAAATCCTGCCAAGAAAACCCTATGAGAGGGTTGACGTAAGTCAGAGCCACCTGTAAGGCATGTAACAACAGCAAGTTGTTGCAAGTCAAGCATGCATGGGAAAATGGGTTTGCATTGTATTCTGTACCTTTCTTCCCAAGCTACTGTAGAAGCATGTTTTTGAAATGACTCTTCCTCACCTTCATCTTTTTCTTCAGGATTTCCTTTTTAGTATTTGTAATAGCTGTCTTACTTATATAGAAATATACCAGTTGCATTGTTGTAGGTGGTGGGAGAAGATAATAATAGCCCTTTCCGTATGTGGAGGGGGAAACGGGGGAAAATGCACTAAAACGGAGCTTAGTGGCAGCCGGGTAAGTCCGTCGCCATGTGGAGCAGTGCGAGCTCGCTGCTCCGCAGTCCTCCGGCATCCAAAATGACGGCTTTGGCATCCAAAATGGCAGCTTCTGGCTGGCGGAGGCTCTCCACCAACCGGAGAAGCTCGCCAGCCAGAAGCCCGCCCCCAGCAGATCTGTAGGCATGCACTAGTGTGTGCCTGCAAATCTGCACCGGAGCGCAGCGATGAAGCTGCACGGGGCTGTGCGCTCCGTGCTTTTTAAAAACCTCTGAAAAGAGGTTTTTAAAAAAACATGCCATGTCACCAGTTCCAGTCGCTTCGGAGCGGATTGAGGCACGGAACTATGAAAAGTAGTCCGCCCCAATGCACTCCACGGTGGACAACCTCAATTGGAGGTTGCTCTGCACCATTTTAATACCCCGGTGCGGAAAGGGCCAAAAGAAAAGACTAAAAGAGAACATAGGACTGTAAAATCTATAGGAACACCTTCACTGATATAAATCTTAATTTAAAAAGCCACCTGTTTAAAAAGTGAAAGAAAACTAAGCTTGTCCACCCACTCCTGCTTTAAAACCCAAGCCACTCAGAAGGATTATGTATTCTAATTAATTTTCACAACTATTAGGCATATGAGGATTCTCAGAAGTTTAAACTATTGCAAAAAAAACCAAAACCAAACAACCCCCCCCCCAAAATGGTTATTAGCATTTGTATTAATTGTGTTATTTTGTAAAAGCAAGGATAGGCAAACTCTTTAAAGTAATCTACAAATATTTGAAGGGTGATATATAAGAGAGAGAGAGAAGCTAATTTTGGATACTTCAAGAAGGCATAATCTTTGAATTGTAGGTTGGATTAAATAAAGCTACCGATGGACTCTTATGAAAATATTCTATAAAAGTGATTACAGAGTACCTGTTGTGCAACTTTCTAAGGAAAGTGGTGGGCTCCTGTGAAAACAGGGAAGAATCCCCACTCTGGACTTTTGCAGGAAGAATGTCAGAATACGGAAGATATATATGTCCCCATAACTGGGTCTGGAGGACTGAGAAACCTTCCAGAACCAGTTATGTGGCAGCATGGGGAGATGTAACAGTGAACTCCTAATTAAATTGGAGTTAGGAATGATAACCAAAGGCAAGTCTCTTTTTAGGTATGCAGGAGAGAAGCTACTTATCTCACTTTTGATGAAGAATATACTTCCTCTGACAATACATAGTTAAATGCGAGAAAAGGGCTCAAAGTAATTGTTCGGCAGAGTAGCTCAAACTGTGTTTTGCTTTACATGAGTTCTGTTTGATACATTGTGATAGCCACTTAACATAACCACTCTGCTTGTGATAGGACACCCTTTTCCTTGGCTAGATTCAATCATGCTCATGGCAAACAAGTCATTTGAATTGTTCAGCCCACATGTGAGCTGCAAATTGAATTTTGTACACTACTACTCAACTTGCATGTGGAGGATTTGCAGTAGCATACAGAATTGTAGCTAATGTATGTGGTAAATTATTCAGAGACGACCTCTTTCCCATGGGAATAATGAATAAATTGATTCAGGATGATATAATGTCCAATCCATGAGCACAGTAGTCATGTAAATAAGATAAGTCATAAAAATTCTAGGTCCCTTCAACACATTTGTTGAACTGTAAATTTCAATTGCATGTGTACCTGTAGAGTGGTTGTTGGTGATTAATCTGTGGATGTAGCATTCTGTTATGAACATTTTCTTTTTTAAAATAGCCCTTAGAATAATCTGATTCACCTCTACATCTCTGAAACACCCTTTGAGAAGTACCTTTTGTTTTCCAGTTAATCCTCAATTTTCACATGTGATCAAATCATTCACGTTCAATGCATCCATAAAATATATCAGTATATTTTTCAGTGCCAGTCTTTCAATGTTGAGGCATGCAGCTGTCCTCAAAGCATGCTGTCTGTGTTTCACTTAAAATGATGGAATTTTCCAGGGATTTTTTCCTCCTTCAGTTGAAAATAATTTTAAAAAATTAAAAAAAATCATAAGATCATTGAAATACATTCTTAGAATACATGGTTAACATCTGGATTTAGATCAAAGTATCAAAATAACTTGAAGCATTTGAAATTGCTGCACTGTCAAAAACAACTTCAGCTTAATTGCAGGCATATAACAATGCAATGTAATTTCCAATGGGTGCATCTTACATACTCTTCCATCAAATGTTCTGAAAAGCTATCGTGGAGTAAATATCATAGAAGAAATTTATCTTTTTGATTCATGTAAGAAGAAGGTTATGGAGAGTAACAGTGCAAATGTAAAGGGTCTATTCAAGATAGTTTTAGGGCCCATCAGGACAGACTGGAAAAACAAGAAAGTCCATGGTTTTGTTCATGTCCTTTCCAATTATTTATTTATTTGAGATCTACATGACATTTTATCCATTCTGAAATATTCCCACGAGACTCTCAGCACTTAGAAGTACTTTTTATTCCCACTCTCCAGGTCAGTTTAAATTAAACCAGTATTTCCTGAAATGAAATGCACCTCACCATGGCAGTGTGCTTCTTTTATCCTGGAGTTAGCTAAGATGATTGCTGCAAAGAAACATAGCAACTGTTCCCAGGACAGCAGGTTCAACAGAGATCAGTTGAGGGAAGGCGAAATGTTAGCAATAAAAGAAAATGATCCTAATGCTTAACTAGTGTAAGGTTGCTAAAGCACTTCAACGCTTTGACTATAACTCCTGAATAATAATTGAAAAGGTCTCAATGGAAATTGGTGAAAGGCAATTTCTGAAAAGTTGCCTGAGTCTACATGTGACATGTTTTCAATGGATGGGAGAGGAGAAAGAAAACAAAGGAGGAGGAGTGAGGGAACTGGGGATATTTCAAGGAAGAGTTTGGATAAAAAGCCACAAATAAGCAGGTGACATCAAAAAAACAAAAACAAAAAACCAGGACAGGTTCAATACTTCCAGGGACTTTTATCCTGTCTAGATATGTCATTGGAGACAGAGGGCTAAATCCAATAGCTTGTACCAACTAGAGTACATCCATTGAATAAGAAAAGTGTATATAAATGCTCATTTACCATTCAGTGATTGATTTCTGAGGTTTGCTGAAATTTAGACTAGGAATTGGACTCATGTTGTGTATGCCTTGTGAAACAATATTCGAAAGCAGATTGTAAAGCAAGTTTAGGGCTTATCCAGAAAAGAAAAAAGTTTCTGGAAGTATTGAGACTTTCTAAGTCTTTTCATTTTCATTTTAATGGTACACTTAGTGTTTTGCATCCAAACTCTTCCTTGGAATGGGTTAGGCTCAAAAAAATCTCCAGTTCATTTTGCTTTAGTGTGGAAGAAATTTGTTGAATTGATTACCACTTTAAAGGATAAACATGTTAATACACCTTAGGAAAACTTATAGATAAATGAGATTTTTTCCCCTTTCCTTGAAGAAAACCTCTTCAAAATAAAGGGAAATAAGGGAGGACTTTCAGAGACCTTTTTTTATGCCTGGAGAAGCTCTCTGATATTCAAAATAAGGTAATTGCAGATGGGCATTGAACAGTCATCTCCCCAGTGTCCTTCAGATATTTTGGAGAAGTCTAAACAGCCCAGCCAGCATGGGCTGTGGCCAGTGGTAAGGGCAGCTGTAGTCTGAAACATGTAGAAGACACTAGGTTGGAGAAAGCTGGTACAGGGGGTAATGCACATATAGCATAGAATTTTGGCCCCAGTCTTTCAATTTCCATTTTCTGTCTCTGTTGTGTTGAGTTTTTCACAAAACTGCAGGAGAGCTGAAGCCCTGAAACAGTTAATTTAATTTAAAAAGATGCACTTAGGGGATGTAATTAAAATGTGTATAGCATTAATGTGTGACAAACATAATTTCCATGGGAAATTCATTCTAGAGAAGCCATCCTGATATCATGGTGCAGTGTCTTTTATCTTGAGACCTATTAATATGGGCACATTATTATATAGTGACACGTAAAATATTTACTCTCTAGAGATTTATCCGTATACATTTGCAAAACTGTACGAAAAAAAGAGTTTCTACTGTGTTCAGACTGATTATCATATTCTCATTGACAAAACAAAAAGGAATAAAAGAGTTAGGTTCAAAAAAAAAATCTCAAGTTCATTTTGATTTTGTGTGAAGAAAGTTTGTAAATGGGTTTCCACTTTAAAGGATGAAAATGAAAATGCACCTTAAGAAAACTTGTAGACAAATGACTTTAAAAAAGCTTATTGATTCTTTTCATATAGTGCCTATTATTGTGGGGCCAGCCAGGTACTTTGTTGTTGTTGTTTTAAAATATGGCACAGGATGGAATTCTTGTTGGCCTTAGCTGACTCTGCCCAATGTCAGAGGATGGCAAGGGGTGGGGGGTGGGGGCAAACAAACAGAATGTCGGTCTGCCATTTGGCTCTCTATGTAAAAGCTTCACAATCACTATACATTTCAAAAGGCTGTCAGCACTGCAGCATCATACACTTGGACTGGAACCCCTCTGACAGCATGTGGGATGATGATAAGAGGATGTGAGTTTCTGTGCCATCCATACTATACCCAAATAGTTCCATTTCTAAAATTCTTCATGCTTTTAAAGCCCCAGAGAGACAGGAGCAGGTGGCTGAAATGAAACCCTTGCTTTTTTTTTTTATGGCAAGAGAAACATACTTCAAAGAAAGCAAGTGGGAACTTGCAAGGAACTTGGGGGAGAACATGGGGGTATACCTTCTTACTCTTTGCTCTCTGCTTTCTCCAGAATGAATTGCTCTGTTTGTGACTGGACTCAAATTAAGCTTTCTTGTAGTCTAATTCTCCCTCCCATTCCCCACCACTGCCACTGTGTTTGCTTCAGGGGTAGATGAAGGCACTTTCCTTCAGCTGTGAAATGAGGAGACAGTGAAAGGGGCTCTGAAACAGCATGGTAGTCTCATTGCACCATAATTAGGATAAAGCGATACCACTGACAAGGCCTTAGGAGTGGAATTTGTCTTCCTCCAAATCTTTACACTTGGCTTTCCACTAGCAGGTAACTGAACCACAAATAGCCACATCCTAAAAGCATTCAGGATTTTGCAAAAATGCCATTTGATCCAGCAGCCTCCTGTGATGACTGGATTCTATCCCCATTTCTGTTCTAGGTACCATTGCTGTATGAAACCATGTCCCATTTCCTGGTCAGCTTAGACATATGTCTAAAGAGTGGTTTGAGGGTATTTCTTCTGATTTTTTTCTCTGTCTCCTGCCTCTCCCTTTAGGCATTTAAAGATGGATGGATGGCTAGTTGGATAGGTAGATAAATGCTGCTGCTTTCTTCTGTTATCATTTTAACACTGTGACTTATTCATCCCATTACCACTGTATCAGACTTCATGCTAAAAACATATTCATCAATGAAGTATGTGTGAACTGTATGTATCACATGCAGTTCTTGCTTCTCTCTTTGCCTCATAATTGCAATCATGGAAAAAATAATCTTTATGGAGAGAGAATTAAAAAAACGTCACAGCCCATCACAGTTAATGTTGTTTGTTCCTGATATAGTACACATTATGCCTGCAGAAGATTGGGATCACCTTGTACACCAAAAAAGAGAGTTATACCAAAAAGTATGTAGAAGATATGCTTTGTTCAGCAGTAAGCTCATGAACAAAGGCAGAATGGGAAGAAGGGTTTGGCTTGAAAATGGCCTTAACTGATATATATTTAATAATCAATATAAGAAAACTTGCTAACTTGTTTGAAAACTGAATGAAAACTAAATGACATTTAATTGCTTGAATGAAAACTAAAGGGCATTTTTGATTGTTGATCTTGCTTTTTTTATTTTCTTGTCCCCCTCCTACCTGGTGTTTCTGTATTTCTTATCACCAAGATAACTGTAATATGAATTGATGACTAATTTTATTTATAGTGGGGGGGGACCAAAGTAGAAAATGCACTTCTGGAAACAAGAGCAACTTTTATCATTTAACATGCTAGTGGGGATCAATTTTGTATTAAGGGGATTAATATGAGTGAACAATTACAATGGCAGAGCTCAAAAACTCATCGTCAGTGGCAGTACTCAGCCCTGGAAGTGAAGAAATAATCTAGATGATAGTTTTTCTGAGAATCTGCCCAGTACTATTCCCTCATCATGGGATGACTTCTGTTAGCCATAAGCATCTGACTGGATGCAAGGTAGAACATCTTGGCCTGTGTCAGAGATGTCGTGGCTTCAAGCCAGGCTGATGGACCTCAATTCTCTCTTTTAAGAAAATAATCGTAGGAATAGCAATTTAACAGCTGCATGGAACAAGAATGCTCAGCCATCATGTTCCATCCTCAATTTAAAAAAAAAAAAGAGAGAGAGAGAGAGATTGAGAGAAAGAAGAAGACAAATCATATAAATGAGTAACATTTGGAGAGGCTGAAGAGTTTAAAAAGGAAGAATAACCTGTGCACAGCATTATGCAGAATCTGTGATGGCATTAATCTGATTCCAGGATTTTAAAAGTGTTTAAGAGTCTGATAAAAAAATAATAATCCGAAAAATCTGTCAGTGTGATAATGTGCCCTGTATACTTGGTGACATGTCTTGAAAGGGACTGGCTGACTCACCCCTTTTCTATACCCTCTGTTTTATCTTTTGCCTGTGACTTTCACTTTTCCCTTCTCACTAGCTATGAACTATGCTCCCCTTTCTAAGAGCAGCCCAGCTGGGACTGAGGTGGAATTGCAAATCTGCCTGCTGTGCACTTTCCTAAATGCCTTTTTAAACAACCTCCATAATTGATGAGAACCCAGGCCCTTCTCAGCGGGAGAGAACATAGGCAGTATTTGGAACACAGAAATGCCATTTGGTCCATCAGAGCTCATCCCAGAAACAACACCATTTCCCCAGGATACCATTTAATTGTTCTTTCCATGAAACCTGGTGGTTTTGTGTTTGCCTTAATAGTCTCAATTGCTTTAACTTCCATATGCAGTGCTCCTTGGGCATGGGCTTTTTGCTCAACCCACTCAGCAAAATGGAACTTCTTTGTGGCCCTGTTGGTGCACCCCTTCTGGAGCAAGGCACTTTCAGTACTGGCAATTCTGTGTTTAAGGCACATCTAAACAGGTGGTCTCTTTAGGACAGGATATGCTTTTTCTAATGCATAGAAGCCCCTGGAAGTCACTCTGCACTGAGATTGTGAAACAGCCCAAGTTGCTTGTTTATCTGCACTGCAGAAAGGGACCAACACAGGATGAAGGCAGGCAATGGTCTGCACAGCACCTTAGGTGTAATGTCTGCATAGAAGTATTAATGTTTTTGCTGTGGGATCTGGGTGAGGCTTCCTTATATTCTCAGTAAAATATTGTAGCTCTGGATGACAAGTACATGGAAACTCTCCAAAAGACATTCCCCCATACTCTCATCCTAAACCATTCTAATCATCCATCACTTCATACAACTGTCATCAGATGTTGCACCTAGTTCTAGTTAATCAAGGACTGGGTCAGAAAGAGTTGTAGAACAGAGCACATGTAACAAAAGACATGAAGCACTATATTCTATATTTTATAATATCCCTTACTTCTATGCTGGCTGCATCTTTTTTTCCATAAGAGAGTTTGTCTCTGTTCCGTACAGAGAGAAGTCTGATTGACAGACACATAGGAATCCAAGAAAGGAAGTATGTGAGGAGGAGTAGAAGCAAGTTCTCCTCTGGTACCATGGTGAACAAGTAGTTTAAGAGATAGGGAAACCATAGGGAACTGGTACTCTTGAACCCTCTTCATTTTAACTCCTCAACCATCACAGAATGCTAAACCAAATCTTAATGGAACTGTGGGCAATTTGTGGTTCAATATTAATTTATACTGCTTAGGAATTATTTTATGATAAGTAGGCTAGAATTTTTGATAAGTGAAGCAAATATATAACTTCCCCCACATCCACCCACCCAGCTAACTATGTGTTAAATTTATAGCTTGCCTTTTAGCTTGCCTCACAAGTAGTTTAAATCAATTAAATGTACAATATGGAAACCATTAAAGGTTTAAAAAGAAATATATGTGCTATAGGCATATAAGTATGATAGAGAGGGGAAGAACATGTAGGTTAGAATCTTGTTGATTACTCCCAAGTAGAGTAGATCTGTTGAATCAACTGCAGAATGGTGAGTCAACACACAGATAAATCTAATTAATTGAGTGGGTCTACTCTAATTGGGAGTAATAATGGATTTAGGCCTGTGGAAGCTGCAAGCTTGCAGAGAACTAAGGGTTGCTCAGACGTGGCCCTTCCCTAGAAGAATACTATGGAAAGAGAAAGGCCAGCTGAATGTAGCTATCACATTCAAATTAGAAAATTAGAAAAAACACTCAAATTTATTGTTAGCAAATATATTATGATTGTTTTTAAAAAAAAAAGGGAAGATGAGGAGATTTCCTAAGGCCCAGAGTGATGAAGTTTTGCCAATCACTGTAATTCCAGTGAAAAATTGCTCCTGCTCTGTGCTGTAATACCTTTGCAGGAGGAAAGATGCCATGGATAATTCCTGGGAGGTTCTTCTTAATAAGGCTAATTGAACTGCAGGGAAAGTGTTAGGAGGCCAGAAGAGTTATATCTCCTTTCTCTACATGTGGCAGTCCCATGGAAACGGGACTGTGTGTTGCAAGTCCTGTGACAAGGAGTATTTTTTTTAAAGAAGGCTAATATTTTTGCTAACCTCACCCCCACATTTACAGTCATATGGAATTTGTTCTGCAGAGCTTCCTTCCTGCCTCTTTCTCCATCAGATGAACTCTGCTGCAAGTGCCAGTTGACCTATGACAGGAATAAGAAGAACAAGAATATCTGGCCTGTGCTGTCAGCCAGAGAACCAAGGGTTACTGACTGGGTGGTTGCATTCTTTTCTCATTCCCAAGTGACCAGGAGGAACACCAGTGAGGGAAGATCATCCTGACCCCAACTGGATGTAAATAACCTTGTAAGAACTCACCTTCTTGTTCTGGTATTGTCAAGTAGATCTCCTTCCTCTTCCTTTCCACTCCCTTCCCCCATTTCCTCTGTTTCTAGTCTTTTAACTTGAAAATCTGTAAGAAGAATCTTTTCATTAGTGATGTGTAGTCCATGCTGCTAGCATTGTGTAATGGATTTTAATTAACTCAAGCTACTTTGGGTGCCTTGGCTCAGCTTAGATTGATGTGCCAGCTGTGCCCATTCCTATTGTTGCGAGATCTGGTCATGGTGATACATACAAGGGAGAGAATAAAAAACCACTGTAAAGGACAAAATCCTGAGGGAGGAAAAACAATGGCAGATACTATTTGGTTCCTAATGTGTTTTCAGATGTTTTGTTTAGTAAGGGAATACTCTGTTAAACAAGAAAAAAATTATAAATTCTAAACAGATTTTTAAAATTTCTTATATTGTAAGAAACCCCCAAAGCAACAAACTATAATAGTAAGGATCTGATTTGATTTTTTTTTAAAGAACTTATGACAAATTCTATAATATTCAGCCATGGTGTATATACTGAAACATTCTATATTGTTAGAATATTATCAATGATAGGAAGCTGCATTGTTGTATAATTCATAAAGCCTTACATAGTTAACACTGCACTTGGCCCTCCACATTCGCTAGGCTTAGGGACATAGGACCCTTGCAAAAGTGAAAAATGTGCAAATAACAAAAATTGTGTGTCTATGGGAAGAGGGCTGAGGCATGGGTGGGGAAAGTGGGCATCCAGGGTCTAAATCAGGTCAGGGAAAGGAGATGGTTGGCATGGTGGTCCTGTACTTCCTCTCTCTTGCCCATCTCCTTCCTTGGGTGTGTGTGGGGCATGGATACAGGGTTTGTGGTGCTAAGAATTTGAGCAGAGAGCCATCCTTAGCTGGCCAGGCAGAGACTGGTAGTGAAAGAGGAGGACCAGTGGTGGGTTTTTAAAGGGCCATGCCACCTGATTGGAGCCACCAAGAGGGAAGGTTCCCCCAAAAAGAAGCACCTGGGGTGGGAGGGCAGGGGCTGGAGAAACTAGCAAATAATCAAATCCATGAATGTCAAACCCACAAATGTGGAGGGTTGACTGTACGTACATGTCATAATTAAAACTCAAAGAGGCTTAGAATCTATCTGTCATCTGTTTATCTGTCTGCAAATTTCAACAAGCTGGCAGAATCTATGATAGAAAAAATAACAGATCAGAACAGAACATTTTCAGACAGGAACCAAAGTGCTGTTGGGATAGATGAAGCACCTTACTTTATTGCCTGAATCTCATGTTCTTCTTCGTGGTCTCTGTGCCTTCATACACTAGGAGCTTTAGCGCCTGCGCGGTAGCGTTCTGAAACTTCTAGAGCTTGTTCGCTTGGCGGGAACCCCTCCCCCACGCCGGTACTGCGCATGCTCCTCCCGCCGAGCAACGGTCTCTCCTCAGTTCTTTCTCGTCCGCCGTCGCGTACGGAAGGTTCTTTGGTTTGTTCCTCTCACTTTTGTGCTTGGCTTGCTGTTTTCACGGTTTTACGAACTTTTGGACTGTCTCTGACCTCTCTTTCGGACTCCCCCTTCGGCTTTTGGTCTTTTCGGATTTCGCAGTTTGGCGTTCTTCGTCTTATGTCCGCGCTCTTCAAGAAGTGCGTGTCCTGCGGGCGCAAAGTTGCCCTCAACGACGGCCACAAGGAGTGTCTTTTCTGTTTGGGTGAGTCCCACAACATTCGGACTTGCCCAATTTGCCGGGATTTTACTCCCCAAACTCTCCGCAACCGGTCCGCGAGACTTAAGTCTTATTGTTGGGAACAGTCTCTGCGGGCGATAGACGAGACCTCCACTTCCAAGATGGCCGACAAGAAGACGACCACGCCATCGACGGTATCGGCGGCTGCCGTTCCGTCCACCTCGTCGGTATCGGGCCCGGTACCGGCGAAAATGCCGATCTCGGCGTTACCGAGGATCCTGAAGCTGTCGGCGGCTGCCAAGTCAGCGAAAGGATCCTCGACGGCGAGGAAGGCTGAGGCTCCCCTGACGGAGACGCCTGCTAAAAAGCGCCCTGCTCCGGACGGAGGCAAGGGCAAGGAGAAGGAGAAGAAGAAGAAGAAGGAGAAGAAGCGCTCCCCGGCTGGGGACGTTCAACCTCCTCCTCCTCCTCCTACTCAGCAGCCTTCCAAAGGGCGAGGCGAGTCCGTCGATCTCTCGGATGAGGAGATCGAGGACGTTCCCCAACAGCGCCCGGACTCGCCTGTGGCAGACCCTCCAACCTTGGTGGAGGAGCGCCACCGCCCTCCTAGCCGTCGCAGGTCGGCCGACCTGCAGCAGAGAGAGCCCTCTGCTTCTCCGGAGCGGCGTTCGACCTCCTTCCGGTCCCGGTCCCGCTCTTCCGAGCGTCCGGTGGCCTTGCCGCCTCCTAGGGAGACAAGAGAGGAACAACCTCTCTCGTCTGCCTCCAGATACACCTCGGCGTCCTACGTGGCCAGGTACGCGAGGGAATCTGAATGGAGAGAGCGCCCGGCCTCTTATCGGTCACATTCACCATCGTACCGGGATCAGTACCATCGTGGCCCGAGTCGCTGGGAGACCTTCCAGAGGTCCCGGTCACCTCGTCGACAGCGCGAATCGCGCTCGCCTAGAGGGGACGAGGCTCGGTACCGTCGACACCGAAGCCGATCTCCGTCGGACCGCCGCTCCTTCAGCCGCTCTCCCTCTCCTCGATATCATAGGGCGAGGGAGCCTTCACCTCGGTATCGGGCGATATCGCCACCTCCTAGGGTCACGGCAACGGCGACGCGCCCTACGGAGTCGGTGGTGACTGAGCGGGCTACGACGACGTCAGCCTGCCAGACTACCCCTGTCACCACTAAGAAGGTGAAGTCAGTGGTCAGCCAGCCCAAGCGGGACGCTGCTACTACCACCGCCCCGGCTGCAGAGAAGCCTAGGAAGGCAACACCTGTGGCGACTGTGAAGGAGCCGGAAAGTGAGCGGCGAGAGGACTCACCGACCTCAGAGTCGTACGACTCGAGTGCGGAATCAGAGGTGTCTGAGGCGGCCTCCCAGGAGTCTCCTCCGCTGGGATTCGGGGACCCGATCCCAGATTCTGCTCCAGAGGACGTCCACCAGTTCTCTGCGATGCTGCTCCGCATGGCTACTACCCTCGGCCTGAAGATCGCCGATGCGGAGCCGGAGGACGACGATCCAGTCTTCTCCGTCTTTGAAGGGAAGCAACCTGCCACGGCCCCGCTGCCTCTCCTGCCCCGGGTATCCAGACTGGTGAAGGCCGCCTGGGATAGGCCGGCCTCGGCTCAGCCGATACCGCAGCGGCTGGAACACCTCTACAGGGTGCAGAAGGATAACGCCAGTTATCTCTTTAATCACCCTGCACCGAACTCTGTGGTGGTCGAGTCGGCACAGACGAAAGGCTCCGGCAGGCAACACACCACCCCGCCGGACAAAGAGGGCAGGAAGTTGGACGCCTATGCAAGAAGGTTCTATTCCGCCGCCTCCTTGCAGATCAGGCTGTCCAACACTCAGGCTTGCCTCGCGGCATACCTGAAAAAGGTGCTCGATCGCCTGCAACCGGCGATGGAGGCGGTACCGGAGGACATCCGCCAAGCCTCCTCCGTGATCTTCAACGAGGCCATCTCCATCGCTCGGCAGCAGATGGCCTCCTCCAGGCACGCAGTGGAGATTGCCTCCCGGGTCATGGCGGGATCCATCGGCCTGCGCCGCCATGCTTGGCTGCGGCCGGCCGACATCCAGGAGGACACCAGAAGGAGGATTGAAGATCTCCCCTTCGACGGTGAGGGCCTATTCAATTCGTCCACAGACGAAGCTTTGGACAATCTCGTTAAGGCGAGGCTGACCGCCAAGAAGATCGGGCTACAGCCGGCCACGCAAGCCCGCAGGGCCTCCACCTTCCGCCCATCCTGGCGACGATCTTCCACCTCGTCGTTCCAGCGTTCGGCCCAGTCTGGACAGTCGAGACCATCCTCCGGCTCATCGGCCAGACGCACGATTAGACGACGCCCGGCTTCGTCCAAGAAGTCCTCCTCCGAGACAAAGTCTCGGTTTTGACGTGCCTGGCAGGACCTACCAATACCCACTCTTCAGCCTACCATCAGCGCTCGGAGACCGACCGACTCTGGCTCGACATCTCGCGGAGTGGCAATGTGTCACTACGGACTCTTGGGTGCTTTCCATCGTCCGTCTTGGCTACGCCATCGAGTTTCTCGATATTCCTCCTCGAGGCGCTTACTATTCCACGCCGTTGAGTCCGGCCCTCCTGGAAGAGATCCAGTCCCTCCTCCAGAAAGGGGCGATCGAGCAGCTCCCGCAAGAAGCCAAGACCACCGGCTTCTTCTCCAGGTACTTCACGGTACCGAAAGCCGACGGTACCCTCCGGCCGATCCTAGACCTCAGAGGGGTGAACTACTACATCCGCCCCAAAAGGTTCAAGATGGTCACGATACCGTCGATCCTGCCCTTCCTACATCGAGGGGACTGGTTCGCCTCCATCGATCTCCGAGACGCATACTTCCATATCGCCATTCGCCCGCAGCACAGACGGTACCTCCGCTTCGCGGTCGACGACACCTGTTACCAGTACAAGGTGCTGCCGTTCGGACTCTCGACTGCCCCAAGGGTCTTCACCAAGTGCATGGCCCCGGTGGTATCCTTCCTGCGGATGAAGGATGCTTCTGTCTTCCCTTACCTCGACGATTGGCTGTTGGTGGCGTCCTGCAAACAGAGACTTTACCACGACGTCCACATGACGTTGTCACTCCTGACCCGCCTTGGTCTACGGGTGAATCCGAAGAAGTCCCACCTCGAGCCGGCGAGGATCTTGGACTTCATCGGGGCGACACTCGACTCGACCTCCGCCAGGGCGTACCTACCAGAGTCTCGAGCCCAAACCCTGATCCGGGCCGCCGCTCACGCTCGTACGGCCCCGACGTTATCTGCGAGAAGCGTCCAGCAGCTCTTGGGCTACATGGCTGCGACCACCGCTGTGACATATCTCGCCAGGCTGAGAGCGAGACCTCTTCAACACTGGTTCGTCCGCATATTCGACCCCCTGCGAGACGAACAGACACTCCGACTGCAGCTGCCGGAAGACGTCCGCTCATCCCTCCGATGGTGGCAGTCGCGACGCAATCTCATGTCAGGGATGCCTTTCCAACAGCCGACACCGAAGGTGACGGTAACGACCGACGCCTCCCTGTATGGATGGGGTGCCCACTGCGGCGATCTCAGAGTCCGCGACAGATGGACTGACGACGAGACCGCTCTCCATATCAACGCGCTGGAGCTGCTCGCCGTCTTGAAAGCGCTACGGGCGTTCCGCCACGTCGTAGCGGGGCGGACGGTCCTGGTTCTGACAGACAATACCACCACCGTCTGTTACATCAACAGACAAGGAGGGACTCACTCCACAACCCTGCTCAACATTGCACTCGACTTGTGGGAATGGTGCATTCGCCTGCATACGCATCCCGTGGCAGTTCACCTGGCCGGGCAGGAGAACACCACGGCAGACGCCCTCAGCAGGGACACCTCATCCCATCACGAATGGTCTCTCTCCGGAGAGGCGTTCAAACTGATTCGGGACCGCTGGGGTGAACCATCGATCGACCTCTTCGCGACCAGGAAAACGCGAAGTGTCGCCGATTCTGTTCCAGAGCGGGCCACGATCGTGCCTCCATCGGGGACGCTTTCCAGTTTCCGTGGACCGGGGAACTCCTCTACGCGTTCCCGCCGTTCCCGCCGTTCCCGCTGCTCGGCCGGACGATATCGAAGATCCTCGCCGACCGAGCCGACGCGATCCTGGTAGCCCCGTACTGGCCGAGGCAACATTGGTTCGCACCCCTGCTACAAGCCGCACGAGACGACCTGCTCCGGTTGCCACCGACACTGGACCTGCTCTCCCACTCCGGCGGCCGAGTCCTCCATCCGGACCTGCCACGCCTGGCCCTCCATGCCTGGAGGATATCGCACTAGACGATCCCGTGCTCGGTACCGTCCTCGTCGCGGCCAGGAAGGAATCCACCCGTCGCAACTATCAATATAAATGGCGACGCTTCCTGACCTTCGCTAACGAGAGGAGTGAGCCGGTATCGCCCGCGGGGCTCTCTACCGTCCTGCATTTCCTCCTGCACCTCCGGCAACAGGGGCTGGCGTTTCCATCCCTGAAGGTGTATCTCTCCGCGATCGTGGCATACCAACCGCCACGATCGGCTGCCTTGGCCCTCTTCAGGAACGATACCGTTAAGCGGTTCCTGAAAGGGCTTCATCATCTCTACCCGCCGGTATCGCCGCCGCTACCGCCGTGGTCCCTCTCGCTGGTGCTCTCGCAGCTGACAAAGCCGCCCTTCGAGCCGATGGTGACCTCGGATGATAGGCTCCTGACCATGAAAACTGCCTTCTTGGTAGCAGTGACCTCAGCGAGGCGAGCGGGTGAGATCACAGCTCTTCGATCCGATGAGCCCTTCACGGTCTTCCACAGAGACAAGGTGGTCCTGAGACCTGACATCTCGTTCCTGCCTAAGGTGGTGTCCAGTTTCCATCTCAACCAGGACATCATCCTGCCTGCCTTCTTCCCGAACCCGACGACACCGTTGGAGCGGTCCCTCCACTCCCTGGACGTGCGTCGGGCCGTGGCCTTCTACATGGACAGGACTGCTTCCTTCCGACAGACGCCGCATCTCTTCGTTTGCTATGGGCGACGTCGGAAGGGCCTTAAAGTGTCCACCCAGCGCTTCTCCAAGTGGGTGGTACGGACTATTCAACTGGCGTATGAGCTCGCGAGGAAGCCTCCGCCAGTCCTGCTTCGAGCCCACTCCACCAGAGCGGTGGCTACTTCTGCGGCCCTCCTGCGAGGAGTTGACCTGCATGAACTCTGCCGTGTGGCGACCTGGTCCCAACCATCGACCTTCGTGCGCCACTACAGGCTCGACTGCCGGTCGCGCAGAGATGCCCGGTTTGAACGTGAGGTGTTGGCTTCCGTGCTGTAGGACCTGACCCGCCGTCCGACCGGTAAGCTACACAGTCTCCTAGTGTATGAAGGCACAGAGACCACGAAGAAGAAGAACAGGTTGCTTACCTGTAACTGTGGTTCTTCGAGTGGTCATCTGTGCCATCATACACACCCGCCCTTCCTCCCCTCTTTCTCAGGTCCCTGTAGGTTCTACGGCGGACGACAGAACTGAGGAGAGACCGTTGCTCGGCGGGAGGAGCATGCGCAGTACCGGCGTGGGGGAGGGGTTCCCGCCAAGCGAACAAGCTCTAGAAGTTTCCAAACGCTACCGCGCAGGCGCTAAAGCTCCTAGTGTATGATGGCACAGATGACCACTCGAAGAACCACAGTTACAGGTAAGCAACCTGTTCTTTTCCATTTTGAGACATTTGGCCAAAGGTACTTGCCAGCCACAGAGCTTTCATCCCATCAGTTTGTTGTGCCAAGTGCTAACATTTGAAATAATCTCTGGAAGTTGTTTTTCTGAGCAACTGTTCAACATTCAAAGGAGGTTTCAATATGTGTAGAAAGGGGTATAATGAAACCTTCTTCCTTTTCTAGGAGAGGAGCAGTCAAAGAATCTCCTGCAATGCCAAAATATCCTTATTCAAGTGTTAAAGGGCACTATAATACCCTAAAGGCACTAGATCCCATCTTATCTTGGCAGCTAAACAGGGTCAGCCCTGGTTAGTACTTGGATGGGAGACTGTCAATGAATATCAGGTGCTGTAGGCTATATTTCAGAGGAAGGAACTAGAAAAACTACCTCTGAGTTTTCCTTGCCTAAGAAAATCATATGAAATCCATGGAGTTGCCATAAGTGGACAGGTGACTTGAAAGTGCACTCATAGGCACACACATGCACACACACACACACACACACACTGGATAAGGTACAGAAACAGTCTGTCATGCAGGCAGGTACAAATCACGTGAAAAGAGTTGGAACTGGATTAGTGTCCAACCAATCTGAACTGTAAATGATGGTCCATCAGGGGCTTGCCTAAAACAACCCTATGAAATTCATGGGGCCACGATAAGTTGACAGGCAAGTTAAAGGCACACACACACATCCCTTTCCTGAAATTAAGCCATTATCAGCCCTTTTGTAAGACTGTGTTCTCAGAGTCTTTGATTTAAGAACTATGTGGCTGTTGTAACATCAATCTTCAGGTATAAGATAGATGCCGCACTGTACACTGTTTAGTCCAGGGGTGGGGATTGTGCAGCCCTGCAAATGTTGTTGGAATTTTTAAACTCCCAGCATTTATCACTGTTGGCTATGCTGGCTAGTACTGCTGGGGTGTGCAGGCCAACAACATCTGGAGGGCTAGATGATCCCCAACCTGGATTTAATCAATCTCAAGCAAAACAATTGATTGTTCTTTTGTTGCTTCTGTCTTTCCCTTGTTGCTATGCAAATGTTTCCATCTCTGTCCCCCTTAAAAGAATAAGGATCACCAACAAGAGTTATTATAATGGCCTTCTGTCCACATAACAGGACTACTCTGGCTCCATCTACCACACACCACATCAGTATCTCCATGTGCTGTTTTGGGAGTGTGTTTTTGCATTTAAGTAGGCTATGGGGAAGAGCCCAAGGCTGTAATGAAGGTACAATGTTTAAGACAGGAATAGTTATCCAAGAGAGCTGGATGTTTGGTAGGTTTTTTATATGGCAAAATTAATAACTTCTTCAATGTTACCCTTTTCTTCCATGGTTTGACAGTAGACAATTACTGATAAAAAGTATATATTCCTTATGAAGGTCATCTAGGGAAGAGGTACAGTGGCTGTTTGCAAAAGCAGCGGCAGAACCCTCACAAAAAGCCACAAAATAGCAACCCAGCATTCTTGTGGATTAATGAGCTTTTATGCGGCAACTTCAAAAGGGTGAAAATTATGTGACCATTTGCACTGCTTAATCATTGCACAGTGCACTTGGTTTTCTTTATGTTCTCTCCTCTTTGCTGTCTAACAGATTGCATGCAAAATGCTACACAAAATGCCAGTGTTTGGAATGATGAGGAAAGAATAAGGTAATTTTTAGGTTTTAAAGACTTTTTCAACCAATTGTATACTAGTCAAATGTAGACAGATAACCAGTGATCACTCCAATTTTGCTTTGCATGTTAATATCATTCTCATTTTGTGGGGGCTAGTACTGCATAGAACGATATTCAGCAACTTGTCATGCTCAGAATACCTAATATTTAGTACTGCCGTGGCTGGCACTAAACAAATACTAAAGAAAGTTAACACTGGTTCTGTATTCACTGTTGGCAGAAGCGGATGCTCCTTTTGTCTCAAAAAGTTAAGGTATCTAGAGATCTGCAGCCCAAATTTGCCTTGACTGTTTTGAATCAACATTTGAAAGTCAGTCCCCTACATCCTTAACATCTTTGAGCTACAAATGCTTTGGGTCCCTTGGCACTCTACTTCCTTTCCCAATCGACAGCACAGAGACTGTCTTTTCTTTAGGTTCTGTATGGGGCTTTCCAGTTTCCATAGACATCTTCTGTAGCAGTCAGATGCTGAAATGCTTGTGTGGATTTGTCCTCAGTCAGAACACATGTGAGAGAAAATATAAACTCCAGGATGAGTTGTAATCAAATGGCCCTCTTCACCTGTCTCCCTGCCTCTTTCTCTTAAACCACAAGGGCTGATCATAGGCTGCAACATTAGCCATTTCTTTATTGGCTTCTTCCCCCTCCATTTTACCATTTCCCAATTCTTCTTTTATTATCTCAGGCTCATCCTTTGTGGTCCCATTGCTCTATCTTGTTCTTTAACAGCCATCAAAACTATAATTCATAAGCATTTTTATGTTTTACTCTCTAAGGTGAAAGAATCATCTGTAGATATATGATAGTTTGTGAAATTGCTGGGAGAATTTGTCAGTATAAATCCCAAAGAAATTTGCCAGATTTTTTTTCTTCAAATATCTTTAGAATTTGATTTTCCAGCTTTTAAGCTCAAATATACATTCCCTTCACCGCGGCAATAGCTCAAGTCCCTAAACCAGGTTGATATGTTACCTGTGAAAATATGTGGTACTAGGCTTTGGGTTAGTTAACCCAGCTTTTGAACAATCAGGTTTTGGAAAGCAAAATATTTGGTTGTAAAAATGTTATGTGCATACATGTAAAACAGTGTACATATTTTTTTTCCTACCAAAAAGAAGTGTAGGTGTGCTATCCAACTTAAAATCTAGGGAACTCATTGGAATGTTCTATGTACAAACTCTGATCTTGTTAAAGTTAGTTTGTCACACTTTTTGAAATCAGCTGGATATGATACTTATGACTGATCTGCTTCATTGGTATCCATGAGCTTTACGTGCACTTATTTTACCTGGATTGAGACCATTGTGTGCCTAGTTTGGCATCATCTCAGGTGACCCAAACCCCAGTCTTTTACACTTGTACATAGATGGAACCAGTGCTCACTTCTCTTTGTGCGCTCTCTTTTTTTTTATTAGCAGTATTGAATTATTTATAAGTGTTAAATCATATGAAAGTCTGCTTAGTTCACTTCTGCCAACCACAGGTACCTTCAGGCAGGTATACCCAAGTTTGTAGCTGCTGTCTATTTTGGGTGTTGTGTAGCCCTGCAGTACTGTGGACAAACAGAGTCAGCAGTTGTCCAATGTGGGGACACTTGCAAGTGTTATTTGGCAGAAGTGGAATTGACTGACTGTTATTGGCAAGGAGTTATTTTTGGGAGGCAATGATAAGAACACCCTGTACTTCTGTGAATTTGGCTCTGCCTTGCAAGGTTATTATCCAGGAGTTTAATCAGACTGTCAAATGCATAAAAAAAAAGTGGCCAGCATCTTAAGCAGTGTCTTTTTATGATGTAAGCCATTTGAAATACAAACAAAAGCAATAAGAAATAATAATAGTAGTAATAACAACAACAACAACAGCAACCCCTTTCCCTTTAAGAGGTTCTTCATTGACTTTCTGAATGTCTTATATGCCAGTGTATCTGTGCCTTTAAATCAAACTTTCTCTGTTATCCAGTCCTTGTTCATTCCTAAACCTTCAACAACAGTGCGTAGTGACAATACTGTATACATTTCTCTTCAAGTCTCTCAAAGCTCTTTAACCCACTTCTTTATACAAGAGCACTTCATGGGTGCCTCAACAAATATCCAACAGTTAAAAAAAGAAAGAAAATATAATAGGTAGCAGGACTTTTTAAATGATGTGCAGTCTATTTAATGTATGGAATCAGTCACTGTCACAGCTTGTGAGAGGCCTACAGGGACAAGAAAACAAAAACAAAAAAAACCACCTGGCTCACTAAAAGCCCATTGTATGCTTGGGCAGAGTGTGCATGTCTCTCTGAGCCCAGAATACCAGTTAAGGATGAGTCTTTGGCCCTTTCCGCATGTGGGGGGGAACGCCCAAAAATGGAGCTTACTGGCTTTGTTTTCTGGCCGGCCGAGTCTGTCGTCACAAGGAGCAGCGCGAGTTCACTGCTCTGCAGTCCTCCGGCGTCCCAAATGGCAGCTTCTGGTTGGTGGAGGCTCTTCACCAACTGGAGAAGCTTGCCAGCCGAAAGCCCACCCCCGGAAGATCTACAGGCACGCACTTGCGCGTGCCTGCAAATCTGCTCCGGAGCTGGGCGACAGAGCTACACAACTTCGCTTGCTCCGTGCTTTTTAAAAACCTCAAAAAAGAGGCTTTTAAAAACCACACTGCGTGACCAGTTCTGGTCACGCAGAACTGGGCTGAGGTGTGGATCTACAGAAAGTAGTCCACCCCAGTCCACTCTACAGTGCAGAAGACCTCCGTTGGAGGTCGCTCTGCACCATTTTAAATTCCCAGTGCGGAAATGGCCTTTGTTAACTTGAATCTTAGCTGTCTTATGAATAGTGGTTATGATATGGAAAGGGCCCTTAGAGAAGCAGAGGGCCTCTGTAACCTAAACTTGCTTTCAAACCTCCATGGGAACCACAGGCATGGATAAATGAACACAGACCAAACCTAAAGGAATAAGTATTGGGACTGTTGTTGTTAATTGCCATCAAGTTGACTTCAACTTAAGATGATCCTATGAATGAGAAAGCCAGCATGGTATTTGAGGTCTGAGTGCTGGACTATAGGTCTGGAGATCAGGGCTTGAATCCCCAGTCAGACATGGAAACTGGCTGGGTGATCTTGGGCAAGTTACACTTCTTGGCCTCAGAGGAAAGCAAATGCGAAGTCACCTTCTAAACCAATCTTGCCAAGAAAATACTTATGATAGGTTTGCCTTAGGATCACTATAAGTTGGAAAGGACTTGAAGGTACACAACAATAACAATGAATGAGAGACTTCTCCATTTAAAAAAAAATTATTAAGGTTTTTTCACATGTAATGAAAATTTAAACAAAACATCAGAAAAATAAAGAAAAGGAAAGGTAAGGAACTAAAAAAAGAAAGAAAAATACAGAAGAAATAGAAATATAGACAAGTGGCTTCTAAACTTGTTTTCAGTGGCTGTATTGCTGTACATAGGATAGTCCTGCCTTACTCTCTAAGAACTAACTCATACACTTCTGCAAGCTAACTCATAGTAATTTTCAAAACCAACAGTTGTTAAATAATTTTATTCTTTTTCCTCAAAAAGTCTATCCAGGGTTTCCAATCTTTTAAAAAGTTTCTAATGAGATCAATCTCAATAATTCATCTGCTTCAACTAACTAATTCCATTTTAACAGCCAGTCTTCTGCTCTAGGACGTTCTGGATTCTTCCATTTTGGAGCAAACAACAGTCTCACTGCCATGGTAATATATTGAAATATTCTTCCACGATTCATTTCCAACTGTTCATCTGTATGTCCCAAAAGAAACAGTTCTGTTTTTAGCTGAATGTTAATCTTTAATATTTCTGAATCAAAGTATGCATTTGAACTCAGAATTTTTTTGTCTTTTTCCAAGTCCACCACTTATGATAAAATGTTCCCTCTTGTCCACATTTCCAACACAGATTTGAAGCATGCTTATACATTCTAGACAATTTTTCTGAAGTAATATACCAACAGTACAGCTTTTTATAAAAACTCTGTTTAAGATTGGAACACAATCTAAACCTTAACCTCTTGACCACATTTTCTCCCATTGTTCCATCCGTATATTATATCCAAAATTCTTAGTCCATTTTATCATGCAGTCTTTCACTTGTTCCTCTTCCATGTCAAATTTTAATAAAATGCACACTTTTTACCAATCCCATGTTCATCATTTGTACATAATTGTGTTTCAAACTCTGATTTACATTTTTCAAAACCACCATTCTTTTTATCCATCTTAAACTTTTCAACCAAGTACTTTAAAAAATCTATTAAAAACCACATCCCTCTGCAAGCACCTATTCTTTTGATTTAATCTTATATTCTACTTGTTAGTTCTTCAATAAATCTTGATACCATCTTTCTTTGCCTATTGTTTCTTTTTCTTTTTTTATAAAAAGCCTGCTGTGCTGAGATCCATAAGGCATTTCTGGGCACAAATTTGGTTTGTATCTATTCCATGTTCTCAATAAGGCACCTCTCACATAATGATTATTAAAATCTATGTTCACATTAACTTTAATGTACCATTATTATCCATGCCATCCAAAGCTCAGTTCACACCCTTCAAAATCTAGTAATCATTTGTTTCTCAGCACCATCCATTATTTCAACCAAACAGGCAGCAAAATATAATTTCAGATTCAATAGACCAAATACTCTTTGTTTTGCACCTTGCAACACCTTAAATTTAAGTCTTGGTTTCTTCCCTTGCCATACAAATTTAGAAAAATCCCTCTATCGTGGCTTAAATTGTACATTTGTTGCTAAAACTGGAATTATCTGGAATAAAAACAACATTCATTTTTGTCATTGAAATTCTTTCCAACAATGACAAATTTAGTTTCTCCTACCCAGACATGTCTTCCTTAATTTCATTCCATATCTAAACATAATTGTTTAGAAATAACATACAGTTCACATTTGTTAGAGTAGATATTTCACGTTCTTCTCTATCTTAAAACTGGTTTTATCCATCAATTATTTTTGATCTTCCATTTTCATATTTCAACATTGCATGAAAGACCTCTGAGTCACTCTGTTATCAACACCCCTGCTCAGGTCTTGCAAACTGAGAGTTGTGGCATCCTTGATCAGGATTCCTAGATTGAAATTACTTCCATGGGAATTTTGAAAACAAGCCATTATAAGCACCTAGTGTGCTGTGACCTATACCAGCCTAGACTTAGGATTTAGAGCCTGCTTCACTCAGCACAAATTTAGCAATTAGGCTTTTTTTTTTTTTAAAAAAAGTGGATAATTCTTTTGAAATCCCTGAAGGGGGATACATGAAACCTTATTAACTTTGATGCCCAATCAGTCACTGAATGAAAAGTGAAGAAGCCAGAAGAAATAGAACAAAAAGTGTGACAAACACCTTGGATTTCACAGTCACTGGTTTTGTATAGGACTTAGCAAGCAAACATGCATTCGTTTTTCACAAATTGGGTTACATATCTCAAAAATGTCTTCAGTACAGTGAAGGAAGGAAGGAAGGAAGTACTAGTAACCATAAAAGAAACTAGTTTGTTTTTATTGTAGGCTGTGTATATGGTATGGAGTTATTTTGTCTTTCCAAGCTCTCTAATCATTTCTTTAGTGCCTAAACAGAGGTGGTTCTGGAGCAATACAGTGTGAAGTCCTGGCATTTTGAAATAAATGTGGGTTTGGGTAAAACATAAATAGGCCCAATTTACAAAGCCCCAAAAGATGTAGTTTTTCTTTATCTGTTTCTGATCTGTGATATTGTTTAAGACTTGAATATTGTGTTGGTCGGTAATTAATGTTACTAGTAAAGAATAAGACAAAGCTTTTTGGTTTAGGTCTAGCAGTTTGGAGTAACCTAGTGTGATATGCACACACAAAGCAAAAAAAATGTTATTTATTTAAATTATAATCCCCAAGATCTCCAGCAAGCATAGCCAGCTAAGCAACTTTCCACACTTTTCCAAACTCTGCACATGTGTATACACTCAAATGTCCATGTGAATGTATGTACACACATATGCACATACACTCAAATATGAGGAGTCCAACCAAAGCTGATTGTCACCACTTGATTAAATTTTCTCATTGAATACAATGGGACTTAGATGTGGTTTAGTTTGGATGGATAGTTCTCTAAATATTTTATTCTCATACAAACAGCTTATATTTCAGCAATTAATTAGTTCAGCTACTTGATTTTTCCCTTGCATATTAATAATATTTTAGCAAAGTTGATGAAGGACAGACAGAACACTTGTTTCTGTATTGCCTGCATGGAGGTTATTAACATTTTGGTCATACATCATCTCTGAGTTTCAGTGCAAACCTTGGGGAACTTATCTTCCCAGCAGCACATGGTTCCTAATAGCCTGGGATAAAATGATATTCATTTCTGTCCATAGCTTCCAAATACGCAGACTCTATGTATTTTCTACATTCATTCTGCTTATTGGTTAACGTAGATGGCTGAATTATATTTCTGATGAAGGGTTAGAAGAAAATATGGCTAAGTAGAGTTGATCTTCAATAACTTTTGGCTGCTGCAAATCTACTAGTCACAATTATTAGATTTTTCTCCTCGAATGTTTGTATGTATGCACATATTTTAGAGGAAAGGTTTGTATGCTGACATTTTAAAAAAGAAGACATTTTGGCATCTTTCTCACCCTTTAGCAAGAAGCTGCACTTACTCTCCCTTTCCCCTAGTAAAAATCTGTTGCATCTTTTGCTCCCTCTAACTACCAAGATTACCTTTCACAGGGCACCCTTGAAGAAAATGTCCTTAGTAAATGTGCATTAACTATGTAGGGGTCTTTGCCAGAACTGACTGCACTAGAAGGGAAAATCTCTCCTGCCAGCAATGACATGTGCTGAAGAGTAGAAAAGGAGATAAAAATCATTTCAGTGTGCAGTAAATGTCCTTGTGGCACTTGATGTTTCCATAACTTCCTCATAGTATTTCTTTGCAACACTATTCAGTTACAATGTTTTACAATCACTGCCTGGGGCACCCAGCACTTTCCTTCTGGAATTACCAATTAAACTTTTCATTCTTTTTTACTCTACTTCTCTAGAACACCTGTCTGCTTCATAAACTTACATAATGATGCTGCCTCCTCCTCCTTCTGAATGTACTAGAGTTAATTCTTTTAAAGGAAAAGTCTAGCAAAGTCTGCCAATTTGAAATTTTTTAAAAAATCTGATTTTGATTCTGATATTTGAATGATTTAAACCTATTGGACAATTCCTGTTGGATAGTTATTGGTAAAAATATGAGGCGAAGCTTTTTACTCTTTGACCTTGGCATGCTGCTCAATGTTGTTGTGGCCAAATCCCAGTCCCTTTTGTTTGAGGCCACAATATTGTGCTCACTTACTTCAGGATATGTCCTGTGGACACCAGTGGGTCTTAATTCTCAGTATGTTCAAAAGGGGTTGT